>JAKTPU010000113.1:0-38714 GCA_030556285.1 Lipomyces yamadae | reverse complement strand
GCGAGCAAACTCTCCCTTCTCCCAGAAGAGTAGGTAGCTGTCGTACGTACATATGAGAGCATGCCGTCCTTGAAGGCCATTTGGGGCTGCGGCTATCATCCTCGTCCTTCGGGCGCGAGCAGCTGTTGGGCGGTGGTGCGTTGAGGCTTGCCTCCTCGCCATTCTGGTCTTCAGAATGGGGTGCAAAGATTGCCATCAGATTCGGAGGTGGTTTTGTTCTTGCATCGCAAGTTCAAAATCACGGGGTCTGGTGATGTCGTCTTAATGCAAGTAAGTTAACGTGAATTACAATAAAAAGGCCTTGGTACATTGTGCAGAATGATTCGGCCTTTCGGCTGGCCGACTGGCCTAATCGGTCAGGGAGTTAGGGCCGCACGTCCTACAATGTGCACCGAACTTTTGTGGCTAATTAGGATGCATAACCCTAACCTTCTCGTGCTATAGGTGTGATAGATGAACAGCCGCAAACGGAGTTCGTTATAAAGGAGACAGCGACTACAGTGCACTCGAGATACTGGTCCATCTGCTGACTGGGTGTCTGACTGAGGTGTCTGACTACCGGATCGGTTCGGCATAAAATGGTTTCTGCCATAGCCCCGCAATTCCCAATCGGCATTGCGTCACTATCCCTCGGGCGAGCTTCGCAGCATGACTTGGCAGAAAAGATACACGCTGCATCTGCTGCCGGCTTCCAAGGCATCGAACTATTTTACGAAGATATTGAGCTACATGCAAGGCAGTACAGCAATGATTCATTTGAGGAAAGCATACTAAAATCAGCAAAAGTGTTCAAGGGTTTGTGTGATGAATGCAACCTGAAAGTCTTGGTGCTTCAGCCATTCATGAACTATGACGGTCTTTTGGATCCGATAGAGCATGCTCAGCAGATTGTCAAGATTAAACTATGGTTCAAGATTGCCAAAGCGGTTGGTACGGACCTTATTCTAGTGCCATCTAACTTCTACAACGAGGGAACCACTGGGGACGACGATCAGATCGTCGAGGACCTACTAGAGATTGTCGAGCTTGGAGAGAAAGAGAGCCCGCAGGTCAGGTTTGCATATGAAGCCATATCATGGGCTGCTCATAAGAATACGTGGCAACAAACGTGGAACATTGTTAAGAAAGCAAATCACCCGAATCTTGGACTTTGTCTTGATACATTCCATATCGTTGCCCGGATCTGGGCTGACGTTACGCGCGAGTCCGGCGTACGACCGAATGCGAACAAATTACTGGCTGCAGATCTTAAGGAGTGTGCCGCCGAGGTGCCGGTCGATAAAGTCTTTCTTATCCAATTAAGCGACGCGGAACGTCTACCTCAACCGCTCGACGCGGCTCACGAGTGGTTTAGTCCGGACACTCCGACAAATATGATCTGGAGCAGGAATACGCGCGTATTTCCTTATGAAACAGACCACAACGCATATTTACCAATTGAGAAAATTGTGCATTCTTGGGTCTATGACTGGGGCTATCGGGGATGGATGAGCTACGAGTTGTACCATCGGGACCTTTTTGATCCGTCACCGTCGATTCCTCATGACTTTGCTGCGAGGGGAATGAAGTCATGGGAAATAATGGTTCAGAGACTGGGCTTAGACAAAGTTGGTTCGGAAAAAATATGATCATCAGCCATCCCCAAGGTTTATTGGCTACCTCTGTGTTGGACACACGACGCTACGGAGACGTACCGAAACCAAGCGTATTTGGTTATTATATAGGTTATGATCCGCTACAGGAGATAGCCAAAGGGTAGACAGTACAAAGCTCATTTGCCTGCCGCATTATAATGTACGATAGATTTGAGGCAAGGATCATTTACGGTGAGAGACAACGTTACAATGACGCACTCCAATCCATATATATGTTGCTGACTAAGTAATTTCATTGAATACAAATTGGCGGAAATCATTAACTACGTCATTTATTTGCGCAGGAATTTTCGTTATCGGCATATATGCAACCTTGAATGAGTCGAAATGCGTTAAATTTGCAGATGACTCGCGTGCCGACGGCAATGATAACGTTAAGCACAACTGCACAAACCTGAAACGATCCGGCATTTGACTTTATTGGACCCTAATCCTACAATCTTATATTATAACCTTAACACTTTAACTTGCTCGACAAACTTAACTTGAAAAGCACTTCCTGAGGAGTTTGCCGGCTCGCGAAGTCGCTAATATCAGAATCATTAGTTCAGCAACTGGAGTGACAGCTGGAAGCCAGTGACGACATATTAACCGCTCGTGAAGCTTCCAATAATCCAATTGCCTACTTTGGATTAAACCTCCACCAATGGCGACTTCTCTGCTTGCCAAGAAAACCAGCCCATGAGTACTGAAGGTTTTCTGAGCCGGTTATCGTGACCCACACAAGAACAAATGGAGCACTTTCGTGGCGTGGTGGCACTTCGGCGGCGGCGGCCGTCGCTGCGCGTGGCGCCTTTCAGACTTTCTGTAAGATGCGCGTAACCGTTAGGTGGAAATTATTTATCCCGTAAATTGATTGAAAATTTACAAAATTATCGATAAAGTACCGGTGCAGCTATGAATACGCACTCACTCGGTCACTCCTTGATAGATAAGGTTCCTGGGCCAGCGGCTCTGACCACCTCAACCTATATAGCCTTATCTATGCGGCACACAGTCAGCACCATAGATCCACCTGACTCAACAGCCTTAGCTCACACTAATCACATTACGCATGCGATGATAGACTGGTGCATGATGGCGTAAAGTAAAAATCCTTAACGCTTTTATGCTTTCTACATATCACCGCCGCTTATCGCATGCTGCGCTAGCAAGTGTGCCAAGTCGCGAGGGACTGATAACGCCTACAGGTAGGTTAGCTGTCATGAGGACTGGTGATACAAAAGGGCTTCCAGACGCCTGACAGTAAGGTGTAGTCTTACGCCTCTCTGGCATCGTTAGTGGCTCATTAAAATGACTGACTCTAAGGAGATTTACGACCTCTCGTCTGGCCCCGCAGCCGATTATGGTGTTGGCGTCACGACAGCTGTCGACAGTGGCAATAGTGGGGTGCTGCATAGAATAAACAAGTTCTTCTTACTCGACTCTGCTTCTGACGAGCGGTATAGTAACGAGGGTATGACAGACTAAGTTTTGCTTTAACGAAACGTTTGCGACTTACTCACCATTCTTAAGATTTGGACCCCGTTCCTCCCGAGAAGCGATCGTGGAATGCGCGGCACTGTAAGTCTCACAATGTCATTACGCTTGAGTTCTACTGACCCCGTCTAGATGCGCTCTTCTGGATCTCCGATCATTTGTCGGTTTCTGGCTTCAGATCGGCAGCATCAGTCATGGCCGTCGGGCTATCATGGAGACTGGCGCTTCTCTGTATAGCTTTGGCAAATATTATTCAGGGTGTTTTCATTGTTATCAATGGAGTTGTCGGTGCGAAGTATCATATACCGTTCAGGTGAGAGACAACGTTACAATCACGCACTCCAATCCATATATATGTTGCTGACTAAGTAATTCAGTATTCAGGCACGCGCGTCATTTGGATACTATTTGGCATATGTTATGATTGCCATGCGCATGATTGTGGCCATTTTCTGGTATGGCATACAAGCCTATACCGGAGCTGAGTGTGTTCGTATGTGTTTTCTCACTGCCTAGTCTCTTGTAGACCACATCGCGCTAACAATTATAGAATCCATGATCTTTGCGATTTGGCCGTCATTTCACAAGGTCCCGAACCATCTTCCAGCCTCGGCTAATATCACGACTCAGTTTATGACAGCCTATGTTATCTATTTCTTGATCTGCCTTCCCCTTCACTACGTTGGAGTCCACAGGGTCAAATGGCTTTTCTTGTTGAAGGCAATTGCTACTCCTATTGCTTGTTTGGGAATCATGGGCTGGATGGTCCACAGCGTCGGTCTCGGGCAGAACTCACTCTTCAACCAACCCAATACAAAGCAGGGGTCTGCTCTCGGTTGGACATTCATGGCGAGCTTGTATTCCAACATCGGCGGCGGTGTCACGTTGATGGTAAATGCTCCAGATTACAGCCGATACTCTGCCACGAAGTATTCGCATTTCACGACTGCACTTGCTGTTCCCTTCACAGCGACTATCATCACGTTCATTGGTGTGGTGGCTGCCTCCGGATCGAAAGTCATGTTTGGTCAGATTCTTTGGGATCCTCTGCTGATCATTAACCACTGGACGTCGCCTGGCGGTCGTGCAGCTGCGTTTTTCTGTGCCTTCAGCTTCTTCCTTTCTCAACTTGGTCTCAACATTGCCGCCAACTCGCTTGCCGCTGCAAACGACATGAACTGCTTGTTCCCCAGATACATCAACATTCGCCGCGGACAGTTTATTGCATCTTTCTTGGGATCATGGGCGTTAACTCCATGGAATATTCTTACATCTGCCCCTGCATTTTTGAATTTTATGTCTGGTTATAGTGTGTGGTTGGCTCCCTTGGCAGGGGTGCTCATATCGGACTTTTACTTTGTTCACAAGCAAAAATACCATGTCTACCAGTTGTATGACTTTCATGGCATGTATCGTTACAAATACGGCTTCAACTGGCGGGCATTCCTTGCTTTCACTATCGGCTGGGTTCCCTTGCTTCCGGGTTTCATTCCTACTGTCTCCAACATTAAGACTGTGTCTGGCATGGTGCATCTATATGACCTTGGATTTTTCTACGGCTGCGGAGCTGCGTGCTTGTCCTACTATGTTATTTGCTATTTCTTCCCGGCAAAGGAGACGTATTTGGATGCTCCCGTGTATATGGTCGAGGATAACTCTAGTTTTGATGATGAGGAGTCGTCTTCCGCAAACGAGAAATCATCAAAGTAATTGTCTTGGTATTGGGAAGGATAGGTTTTAGTCTCAGTGACTAACAACGTCTAAACTTGGAGCTGATTCCTTTTACTAATCTATTGTAAGATATTGCGATATATTCAATAATATTAATAATATCAATTCCGATCTTCGAGTTGGCCTGTAAGCTTTGGCAACAAATAGAAATCTTCCCCGACAAGCAAATGCAGAGTTACAATCGCCTCCTGCGTTGTCGCGAATATTTGCTAGTCTCATAAATTCTCACTGTGGTGCGTGCATGTTAGTCCCACTGATGTACCCAGGCAGCAAACGAAACATAATACCGCCACCAAATTCGAGAATATCGGACCGAAAATTAAAATTTCTTATTGCAATGGTTTATATAATTTATTTTATTTATTTTTTATTAATCTGCAAACCTGAGAAAGTCGTACTTCAAGTAATTTCTGGGGTACACAGTGCAAGGGAAATCATTCTACCTGCGTTCAGAAAACATCAGGAAAGGACCTCTACGGCTCTACCAGGTCTTCATGGAAAGACGTTCGACTTATCGACCCTTACGGGTGAGCTGCCAGGTATGCTGCCTTCAAAAATTTATCTGGCCATTTTCCACAGTGTTGAAGGAGCTGCTCAATAAAATCCTCAAATTCCGTAGCATCTGTTGAACCCTGGAAAATACGAGACAGAAGTATTCCATCATGGGCATACGCGGACAAAATTTGGTAACTTTGGCACACGATGGAATTTGCATATCTGGATTGGTGCCACACCAATAAGAGCCCGGCCTGTTCGTCTGAATCCCATACGTTTGTCACATCCAGATTCGTCTACAAAGACCAGCTGATCAGAATGGAAGTCGGAAATATAATTGATATATTTATCTCGCAGGTGCTGGTTTCGTTGTTTTGCTTTGACGTGCTGTTTTTTTTCAACCAACCAATTGAGGTGAGAGCCCTGCTGATACTGCTGATTGTCGCATGTATATCAAACTCATCCCACAAGAAGACTGCCATTTCATCTAGGTATAGTGTAGACTTCTCTAGGAGGTGATCACGCAGAGCTTCTAGCATTGTGAGTGTAATGATACGTTTTCGACCAGCGGGAATATGCGGGGCTCTAGCACTGTCAAATTGTTCAAGGTTCGACCGGATATAATGAACTGATTTTTTGGCGATCTCTGATACAGGTATTTCTTCATCGCTCTTTAACATATCGCAAATATGTTCGATCTTTGATAACGGTAGTTTTGGTGCCATCCTGCGGTATTAATTTCCTTGATGATGTTCTAGAAGGAAGGGAAGGAGAGAATTCAGTCCCAGGTTCAGATTGCAATACGAGTATAAGTCCCGTGACGGTGAGATACCACCGGAAAGTTACACGAGCCAGGGCTATTCCGGCCCTAACTATATTCTCATTAGCATTTCTTGGCACATCTGTAACAGAATTTGAGAATGTTTCAGGTGTAACGCTGATTGTGTAAAGTGCTGTATCATGAACTCGGTCTTATCCAGTCCCTCGAGCACCTTGAAATTGTTTGACGACATGGAAACTAGCTGACGAGTACAAGCCTGAAGTTGACAGTGGAGGACGAGAGAGTCATGATGCTGTCGCTGGTCGTTTACATCATAGATTGTGGCCGGGTAGTAGCCAGAGTGCTCTTTCCAGGGCCATACAAGCAAGCATCAAGTTCTTGGCAGGCAGGTGCTCATTGCAATAGGCATGTTGAGTACTTGCCCGAGCGAATTACATACATGATAGCTTGTAGCAAGATGGGGCACATCGGGTTTCAGACGGCTTCTTTTTGATCTTCACGCTGATTCATCATGAGCAGAAGGCTTCTTTTTGATCTTCACACTGATTCATCATGAGCAGAATAAGTTTTCATGTGCATCAATTGCTGGCCGCATACTATCTATTTCTGCATGGCGCACTCGTCCATCTAGAACTTGACGTAACCCTGCCCTTTGACAAAGGTAGCGTGCCATGGCACTTCTCCCTCTCCGTTCACGAGCTGAGCAAAGAAATCGGCATGCGCGTCGCCGTCAAGCTGCATGCCCTTCTGGCTGCCATCGGCATTGCGCTCATCAGCGTAGAAGAAGCTGTTGGGAGCATTAGTCATCATCCATCTCCTCTCAGGTCAAAGTTGAACTCACCGGTAGCCAAGCTTAGAGTACTGAGTGTCTGCCGCGCCAATAAGATAGGCAGAGGCCGACTTGCCAATGCCCAAGGTCACCGTGAGCAGTATCGGGCCGATCCCAGTGTTCTGCTTGTTGCCCGTGTAGATAAACACCTTCTTGGCATCCTTCGCGAGTGTCTCCCAGCCCTTGACAGCTTCCTGGGCAGCCGCGTAGACAGACACGGTGTTGGTGTTGAGGTTGGCGGCAAGGCTCTCAGTCGGGATGGAGAACAGGTCGTCACCCGCAGGCGGCGTAAAGGCTGCAGCGTTGTACACCACAACGCTCGGCGCGATTTGGAACTCGGCCTTGACGGCATCAAAGACTGCCGGAATCGATGAAGGGTTAGACAAGTCTGCCTTGACAGACAGGTAACCCTCTGCGATCTTGCCCTCTGTGGCCTTGCGAGAAACGATAGCCACAAAATAGCCTGTGTTGGCAAATTGCTTGGCGACCGCAGCACCGACTCTGGGGCCAGAGCCGAGGATGAGGGCGACTGGCTTAGAAGACATGCTGCTGTAGTGTAGAGGGGTGGAAGGATGAACAAGGTGCTTGCTGTTGCTGTGTGTAAGTGAAATCCAGCATATTCCCCGAGGCATTCATCGTTATTTATACGCAGACAGGCATGCGCAAATGCTCTCCAGCCTGACAGACAGTAACATTGGCTTCTCAACATCTACCTCGTTACTAAAGCATTCCTTCAACTTAGGGTTGGTGCGCCGATCACGTGAGCGTGCGGCTCGCGCGCGGGATGTGTTGATGTGGACTCCGGGCCATCAGACCCACAACCCGCGCGGCCGACCAAGCATTCAGACCAACAGAGACATATACCCCAAGCTGCACACGCACGCCGCAAAGTCAGTGTCGATGTTCAGCTCGTCTCTGCACTTCCAGACGTTCTCCATAATCTCCAGTGCCTTCCGCGCGGCTCCAAAAAGTCGATGCGGGACCAGGGCATCGGCCATGGCCCGAAAGCGGCATTCCTCCTCGGGCTCGGCCAGGCAGCCGACTATGCAGAAGGGCCACACCATGGTCCGCAGCAGCTCGGGTGCCGGCTGCTCCAGCAGCGCTAGTGTTCGTACCACGTTCTCCCGGATGCCGGCGCTCTTGGGCTGCCATCCAGAGACCACAACTGAGAGGTAGAGCAATGCGGCATGCGCCCAGACATGGGTGACAAATGCGGTGCAGCCGCCCGGCATAGGCGGCAGCTGGTCGTTGTAGTGGGTGAACAAACCGAGCCGGTTGGTCTTGGGCGTGTTTGCTGCGGCGTCGAGGCGCGCGAGGTTACCGAGCAGTGTCTGCTTGATTGCCGACGCGCGTGCCACCAGCTCCATCATGTCGAGCTTCCCGGCCTTTTTTATTGACTTCTTCCACGCGTCGAGCGCAGCTATCTCGCCAACCTGCAGCATGACCCAGTTCTCGCAGCCGATAAAGTCCTCGAGGTTCAGAGGAGGTCTCTCGTCGGAGCTGCCGCCGTTCGTGAGGAGTCGAGCGTGATATTCGAGCAATCTAGGCGGTTCCTCCATGCATGTGCTCGCGATAATGTCGTCCACGATCAGAAGCGCGGAGTAAAATCGGAAAGCTGCTTGATCGGAGTTCCAGGCTCCGCTCTGTTGAGACGTTATAGCCCAGAGTGGCCGTCCCATATGACTCAGGACACCGTAGAAAGTAGGCAGCTCGCCGCGGTCGACGACATTCTCTGCAGCCCGGAAGATCCGTCTGAACAGCGTAATGGCCGCACCAAGGTGCTTTCGACAGTTCTCGAAGTTCCCGACCGAGATCTCGAACCGTTGTAACTGGATAATGCTTCCCATAATTCGGGAGGTCTTGACTATCAGGTCCTGCGTGTTGCTTGAAGCAACTTCCTGGAGGCTGCGCTGGAGCATCATAAAGGTCACACCCATCTGCTTCAGAAGCTTTTCCCAAGCAAGTGTCTTGCATACGTTGTGCCCTGAAATAGCGCCATCCAGGGTGACTGAGACAAAGTATGTGCTAAGGCAAAGTGTGGTGTGCCACATTGCCTGGTCGCCTACAACAAGCTCCATGATCCAGGAACGCCCACCCTCAAGCAGTAGGGGCTTGTAAAAGGGAAATAGAAACGGGAAGAAGTGGTCAAAGTACAACATCATGAAGCGGCGGTCGAGCTCTGTGTCCCTCGGTTTCCCATCAGATGAGTTGCTTATAGACAAACTGTCCAACCTATTCCAGGAATCTGGGTGGGCATTGCTCGATGTTGGCTCCGTGCTAGGTCGCGTATGCGTAGAGGTCCAACCAGGACTGGAGTCTAGAGTCGGCTCGGCGCGAAAGGGCGGGCACTTTGTCGACTCACTCTGTCGGTTGAGTCCGCCCGTAGCCAGCCCAGCGTCCTTGTCGGGCTCGGCGACAATGGGTTCCAGGACATCCATCGGCAGGGTCCCACGACGGCGCGCAGCAGCACTCCTAACCTCGCGCCTGACCTCTTCGGCTTTCTCTTTCTGCCCAAATCCGCTGTCCATCCAGGACGGCCTCTCGTCGCCGAAGTGGCAGGTAATCTGCAGCGCTGAGCAGTTCCTGCACACTGGCCGTATCTCATCGCACCGCTTCTTCCTCAACCGGCACGTCCAGCAGCCGTCGTAGCTCTTCATTGCAATGGTTGAGTGGCTCGCAGTGCGGCCGTGGTGATACTCGAAATGTCAGTGCGACTGACGGACGCTAATTGTTGGATTGTACGATGCAATCCTGCCCGTGGTTATGATGGAATAAGATTAGTTTATTGGTGCAATTCAATATTGAGGGTCAAATTCTGTATGTTGCGATGTGTTCTTCACACGCTCTCATCATCCGGATTTTGAGGGATTTTGGTGCCCCTATTCCGACTCTCACCGCCTAGTCACTATACATGATGTAATTGGCTGTAAAAACTACGGAAACCATGTAAACTATATAAACTATGAATGGTAGTAGGCCTGAGGCCGCGTTACCGCCTCCACCAAAATAAGCAAAGTAATCGATAGAATACCGGATAACCACCAGTCCACCACCTTGATCTTTTCGTACCAAGGGTAGGGTTATCCCCCTACTGTCGGCACTAATTATTAACATGCATTCAATTTGCGATTGTCGACTGCCTTACGCTTTGCTGTTGCAAATGTGGGGGATATTCCATATCGTCCTTGCATTGACGATGAACTATAAAAATTATTTCTGATTATAAGACTTCAAATAAATTTTAAATAAGAATTCAATTAAAAAATTAAAATTGTTCGCTAAATAATCAACCGGGACTCGAACAAGGGAATTGCTGTTACAAATATAGGGTTATGTTACTTGTTGGCATTTCCAGGCACGGATTCCATGTCATGCTGTGACAAAGAAAGACGATGGTGATGGGACTGAAACACACTTTCTCTTGTCTTCTATTTCTGCTGAGCCATTGTAGACGGTTTAGATAATAAATTAATAATAACGCGTCGCCAATTGTGGCTATTACCGAATAGAGGGACGCGTCGACGTGTTGCAACGCGCGAGTGACACTGTACGCAGCAAAAAGACCGAAATGAGCACCCACAGTTAACGCGCGTCCGAGTCAGGGCAGACTGAAGATGATGATAGAACAGATCGGGTCCGAAGCTATGCCAGTCAAAACAGAACTATCGGCATCGGAAACCCTGCAGCATTTATATTTCTGGTTTCTGGTGTAACCGGATTATTTGGGCGGGAGGGACGCGTCTTTGATTCGCATTGTAGCACAATCACGCCGGACTGATTTCATCCCGGTAACAGATTTTTTTAACCGCTAGAGCGATCTTTAGAAGGCCAGCATTTTGCTGATCAGTTTTTTATGGAGGGTCATAGTACTAACCATTCCTTTATCTTGTCTGGAGATCATGGATTTGCCCGAGATTGCACCACCTCTTTTGCGTGCTTCAGTGCCACTAAAGTGCCACCGCCGCCGATGCTGGTTCAACCGTCAAATCAGAATTTAGTAGCCGCGAGAGCGTATCACAATATGTTGCGGGCTCTTCGTTGCGGTATGTATAGGTATTGAATGGGACGAGTCAAATGTATGGTTAATATTGATTGTTGAAATAAGAAGGAGAATTGGATGATGATTCGCGCCCAAACCTTGAAGAGATGAGAGATGCTGCCCGCTACGTGGCGGAAGTGGAAGACAAGATACGAGAGACTCGTAGGTGTTTACGTGCTGGCAATAATTGCCCGACTAACATTTTATGGAAATACGTGGCGATCCTATTCAGGAAATACTACGAGTGGTAACTTAATTGAAGCGCGAAACCAATCACAGATGCTTGATCGTTTGGAGCAGACCATCCGATTACAAAATATTGGACAGATTTAAACCCGAAAGGTCGGTAAGCATAGATCTTGTCGTTTGTCTATAAGTTATAACAACTATCCACAGCAAGCAAATCGAGATCGAGATGGCGTACAGTTGACCTTAAACATTGTTCCATTTGTCGATGGCTCTACCAACCCAGGCTCCGGTATGTGGATCATGTCTGTCAAGGACTTCCTAAAATGTGCTTCTGACATTTTTGGTCACATTTAATCATTACAAACCCTAGCCCTCAGCCGCGACCTCCAGTCAAGCTCTGCCTGCCCTTGCCTTTCTGCCCATCATAACTGGGCCTTCCCTGATGTCGCCAGACTGAAGAACAGACATACCAAGTTTTTTTCGTACGATTCCTTACTTTTTTCCTTAGAAGTACGCAACATAAACCATCTCAAGTAAGGCAGTGCACTTAAAAATTCATCGATGCAATCAATGAGCCAGCCCCCCAAGCCAAGGCCCTGATAGGTCGGAAGGACGTAGACGTCAGTGAGATATGCAAAAGTGACGTCGTCGGTGATATCACTTGACAGAGAGAGGAGGATTGTCATCAATCCGGGTAAGTCAGTTGCCCTTTGGTCCGGATAACGAAAGTCGGATCTTATCTCCCGGTAATCCGATTGGAGAGATATGTCACGCATCCAAAGTCTAGCCTGAGGTATATAGGTACATTCTCCATACCTACCAAGGTCCCCTCCACGACAGCTCAGGCCTAGCCCTAATCATAAAGTGATCAATTGAGTAAATATGGTTCTTACTGGCAACTGCCTCTGTGGTGCTGTGGCATACAGTTCTGATGGTACGTATTTCTCGACATGACGTCATTCTGTTTGAGGCTGACGTATAGTCGAATAATCAGCACAGCCTATTGCCAAAGCACTCTGCCACTGCGTTGACTGTCAAAAGGTGGGTTGGTCCTTTTAATTCGCGGCTTGCGAATGACAGAATCAGATTTGTTAACTTTTGATTATTAGTGGAGCGGCGGGGCATTTACCTCTAATGTGATCGTACCTAGGGATTCGTTTAAGCTGACTGCGGGTACGTTGTTTGCGGACGACTTAAATCGTTAAGGGATCCCCAATGCTCATGTTAGTTGATGATACAGGCAAACCATCTTATTATGACGTTAGCGGTGCGAGCGGAAAGAACAACCGGCATTTCTTTTGCGCAACCTGTGGTTCGAGCCTCTTCACTGAGCTGGATGTTTTGCCTGGTGCAACTGTTATCAAAGCCGGTGGTCTGAATGGTGGTGAGGCCGATCTAGGTGGAAAAGTCGACGTGGAGTACTACACAAGTGATCGCGTAACTTATCTGCAATCTGTCGAGGCTGCCAAGCAGGAGCCTGCGTTTGGTTAAAATCACCAAACCAACCGAATTTTCAGATAGATCTCTTTTGCGTGCGTCGAGCCGAACGATGTTTCTTGTGTATTGAGGTAATGAGGATTATTCTGTTGTTGAAGCAGCCGCATGCGTTTTCAGCCTATATCGTAGGCGAATTCCCCGACCTCGACAAAACTCGAGAAATTCGCAGTAAACGTTTCGCGTCAGAAGGGCGTTGGCACGGCTGATTGAGACCGGCGCTTGGCCTGATATAACGGATGTCGAGTCCTCTTGTAGTATCTCTACTCGTGAGAATATACAGCTTTAAGCCTTTCACAGACCTGAATAGTCGTGAGAATAGTCGTTATTGAGATCGTGAGTCTCAGCCTCCCTTTTCGCAATTCATATTATATCCGAATTAGTGAAAGGTGAGCTTCGCTTGAATGCTGCACAGGTTAGGGTATCAATTACCGAACCAGCAGCGCCGCCGAGAAGCGAGCCTATGCTTCGCGTTACCATCCCTGCCAATCCACGTCATACTATTCTGATATTTCGACACTTAGTGATAAATTTTGAATCCCAATGACTAAAAGGGTGTTTTTCGACAAGGAGAGAGATGGCAGGGCTCTTCGTGTATTCGGTATACTTATGACGATATCGATTTTCTGCCTAGTTACGGTAGCATACATTGTATCTACACGGGAGGATATAGAATATCTTAGATCCGCAATATATCCAGCTAGCTTTGGCCTATTAACAGATAAGCTATCAAAGTCGAGGTTTGCTGTCTTCGCGTGGGGCGCAGGCGTCGGATTTTTCGCATATGTTGGGGTCTCATTCGGGTCTGTAGCCAAGGCTACATGTAGAGGGGAAATGTGGCCGATAGCATTTTCTGGAACAAGACCACTGCTGCCCAACACAATCGCATGTGTCGCTGCATCTATGACGGCTATCGTAAGCTCATCACTTACCGCTGGCTTGTTAGCAGGAGGAGCTGCAGAGCAGGGGCCGTTGTTGTATAGTATCATGCACCGCAATATGACGCATAATGCCACGGACTCATGACTTTGTATTGGCCCTGGCTTATTTGCTTTATTGGCGAGAAACGGAAACTCTGTTGAGAATATTATCTCAACGTTTTAAGGAGTATCCGGTTCATAGTAACTGAGTCAAATGGTCAATGGGATCGTCCGAACAGTGATGTGACGGTGGTATTGTTTTAGAGTATGTCGCAGCCAGAGTACGTGTCGCGTGCTCACGGATATCAATTCAGATAGTTTAGGTTTGAATTTAATCAATTAATGTGGGCCCTTGTTGTTTGGTCTCACTGTGAGGAGTCCAACACTCTAGAGAGCGGGCGATGGATCAGAGCGACAATCCGGTTACAATAACATGACGGCGACATCGTGCTTCAAAGTTTTAGACGATATTGGGCAATAGGGGCTGGTACGGTATCGCAAGACATGTGCGACCAGAATTACGAACCTGGCGATATCGCATCGAATCCAATCTGACTATTGTCGGTGGCTACGCCTAGTTAAATATATTTACTTTGGCCTCTCTCAATCTTCATTTATATTCTTTAAGATGTACTAAATACAGTTATTCTACCCTTTAGCATTTGGGATATGCATGGCCGTACCGATGGGCAAATCGCAAAGCAATTCCGAAAACTAATGAGAAACATGCTCGCTATAATCCGCTGCGGAACCGTCAGATGATTCTGTTCGGCCGTGGTCATCTTTTGCCTTCTCGATTTCAGACGGCTGGTTGACATCCAAACTGCCCATCTCAATCTCTCTTGCCAACCTGTCGAGTCTGTCAGTGTCACCTTTGGCTGAAAATGTCTTCCACAACGGCTCGCCGTGTTCAAAAATTTCGTCCATTTCCTCTAGCGTGCGCTGCTTTGTCTCGGGCAAGGCAAACAGGACATGGATGAATGCGGCAATGTTAAAGGATCCAAATATAAAAAACATTCGCCAGCTGATGGATCGCAGCATCGGTGGAACTGAAAAGCCGAGCGCGAAATTAGCAGCCCAATTTGCTGCTGTGGCTAGAGCGACAGACTTTGCACGAACTCGGACGGGGGCAACCTCAGTAGGATATAGCCAGGTTATCGGTGCCCAACCTAACGCAAACGTGCCAACGGCCAAGTAAGCACAGGCTAGTATGGCCCCACTCGCGGCACGATGACCGACGATTATCCAAGTGTATGGCTGATTCGTCACAGGGTTGGGTTGGCCGTACCGCCCGAGCAAGCCGCCTATGATGTAAAACCAAAGGGCCATAAAAATTGAACCGACCAGGAGGCTCGGTCGGCGGCCCCATTGGTCTGTCCACACCAAACATGGGATCGTCATGATAACATTGATAACGAACTGAAACGACGCTAGGAGTCTAACGTTGGGAACTCCTGCCGACTGTAGCACATACACCGTGTAGTACATCATGACGTTCATGCCGGCAAGCTGACTCCACACCTGGACCGCTATTGAGAGGAATAGACGCTTGCGTATCTTTTTCGAAAACAGCTCCCGATAGGAGTTGGAACTTTCTTCATGCTCGGATCGGATTTGCTCTTCGATTTCCCTATACTCAGCAAGGACACGCGGGTCGTTGGTATCGTTATTAGATGTACGCAAGAATGCAATAACTCGCAATGCTTCGTCCCATCGGTCTACACTAGCGAGCCAGCGTGGCGAATAAGGAAACCAGAATAAGCCGATAAGGAGAATAAGTGCAGGAATAGCTTGTAAAGCCCATGGTATGCGAAACGCAGCTTCAGAGTTGATAAAAGAACAACCGTACTCAATATAATACTGAATCAAGATTCCGCAGGTAATGGCGAGGAATTGAAAGGTAATTATGCGCCCGCGGATTTTCCTAGGTGCAATTTCCGATTGGTAGATTGGCACAAGCGCCGAAGTCAGCCCAATACAGAGACCGGCGATTGCTCTTCCTGCTATTAGCATCGGGATGCCGGTCGATGTTGCCTGCATGGTAGCTCCGATGCACCACAAAACTGTCCCAGCTTGTATGGACTTCCTACGCGAAAATCTATGGATGTGTCACCATTTGTGTGTGGACCGTTTGGAATCAAACTAATATGCTCACTTATCACCAACAAAACTAGACGACAGCGCACCAACGACTGAACCAATGGCCATAGAACCAGTTACTGTTCCCTGTGTAACCCCCAGTGGATTCCCGTAGAATTTCATATATTGCTCGGTACCGACAATGCCGGAAATTGAAGCGATATCAAAACCGAACAAGGAGCCAGCGAGTGCCACAAATATTGAAATCGTGTAGACATTTAGAAAGTTTGCCATTTATCGCCTGCTCTGAAACGAGGTCGCATTGAACATTGGGGCTGATCCTCAGTGGCAGGCAAGCCCTGGAGCCCCGGTTGACGAAGCCTTGCCTCTACGCGTCTGATCTGATCGATTTAGTGGTAAATAAAAATCTGTGGAGTTTAGCGGAATTGGTGGAATTGTAGCCAAATGGATCGTTGTAAGTCTGAATCACAGGTTTGTCAGATGCCCTCGTGAGAAGTTCCGGGGTCCAGCGTGGAGACGAATATGTCATAAAAAACATCACATCGTATAAAGTTTGAAGAAAGAGCTTAGTTAAACCTTAAATTAGACGCGCTGTTGTTTATTATAAAAAAGAGATTGTAAAAAAATCATCGCATCGCATAAAGTTTGCTTTGTCAAACTTCACTTAGACGCGCTGAAATCTGTTGAACGGGCACGTGCCACGCGACTCAACGATTAAAGGATTAAAACTGGATCTTGTGGGGAAGGGTTAACAGTGAGTGAAGCGAAGCATTTTTGATATTTTGCTCATTGTTTATTAAGGAGGAGAGAGCGCCGTGATAGCGTCGTTCCAGACATCCGTTGTAGTTCTTTCTGCATCGCTTCTTATCTGACGGCTCGGAGGATAAAATATACAGCTTTCTTAGCCTATTTGTTGATTTGAATTTTGAATTTAATCGCTGGTGGTTCGCGATGTTCTTCCGGCGTCGTAACATCCTAGTGCTCTACTCTGCCTGCTTGGCCAATTTATTTGCGTTAGTGCAAGCCGACTTCTATCCTTTCGGAGGATTACTATGTCTGTTCGAAATCAGCGCCGATAATGGAACAGATTAGTTCATCACTTCGACTGCTGGATCTCAACTTTTTTGACCTTTACAGTCGATCGCTTCGATAATAGTACAGTTAAAACAGTAACTCTCTTGACCTAAGTCCACTACCTGACAGTTCAGATGTCTGATCAAAAGCGATAGGAGGCGGGCCTCGACGTGTCTGACTGCTATGAAGTGTAAAGATGATATGTTTGGCAGGTCATCTGAGGTCTCTTTGAAGCAACGTCTCATGGGCTTAATTACTGCCTTAGCGTGGGAGGCAATTCAAAATTTCAAATTAGAAGTCACGGTTGATTAGATTTTCAATTTTCAACACCATTGATGTATTATTGGTCGGATAATGGTCGCCAGCCTCTAGAAATTCGCTAAAGGAAAGAGAGGAGGAAGGAAAACAAAGGAAAAGAGCAGAAAACTCTGTCCTCAGGGAGAAAGTTGGGCGGTTTCTCTCTTCCTGCATTTCTCCAAAATTTCCCGTGCCCCAGCAAACTCATATTCGACCATCGTCTCTTCCCAGAGATCATCCATGATAGGCCGTCCTTCTGGGAGATAAACAAGATTAGTGAATCTGTATGGTTAGCAGTGTCTACACGTGAGGTCAAGTCGGGTCAAAGTTACGGATGAATCTCGAAGTCCAAGCAGAAACATCCATGAGACTCTCTGCCCTTCACCACTGCGGCATCGACATAGGTCCACGCTCGAGGACCATTAAAAAAGAATCATGCCCTGAGCCGTGAAGATAGGGGTGTCTACGAATAGTGAATATATTCGTACGAATAAGAATAACTAAAGATTTCTTGATTACTAATACGAATACGAATAACGTAGGGTATGGGGAACCTGGACATATGGGGAACCTGGACACTAAAATGCAACTTCTAATTTGACCGTGTCCTACGCGCCAAAAAATTTTATCATATCCATTTAGGCCCCGCTCGATCTATTTTCTAGTCCTTACCCTTCTTCTACATCATTTTCTTCTTCAATTGGGCGCTTGCGTGGCCGCCCACGTGGTCGTTTTTCCTTTGCGCTCGCTTCCGCCTCGAGAACGACTTTCAGCATTTCCTCCGTGCTAAACACAAATTCGCCCTGGAGTTTGACTCTCTTCCCGGTAGTGCGTTTCTTACGGGTCTGAAGCAACTCCCTGCACTCTTGAAGCTCCTTTCGAAGGATCGCTAGCTCAGCATTCTGACTTTCGACCAGACGGGTCATTCTCTAGGCAAATTTCTTAGTCGGCGACGCAGGAGATTCATCGCTTGTCAGAGCTGCATTAAATATCGCGTTTGCGTGCTTTAGTTCTGTTCTATCTGGAGGAGAGCTCTTCAGAACCGTAAGGTCTAGGTCCGAAACATTGCTCGAGATTTGGGGAGTGCGTGGGGGCTCAGGAGCCGGAAGCGGAAGACTATCTAACACTCGCCGAGGACTAAAAGGTACCAAGCCGGCTCCTTTCCACCCACTTTGAATGTTCCGGGACGTAAGAGCTTTCTCTCGGGCGCGCTGAAGGAGCTCAACCCAATCAGCCCGTTTTATTCGCTGGATACCAGCCCGAGAATACCGGTCCACCTCTGCCGCGTGATATCTCTTCAACGGCCCATACACCCCAACATCAAGTGGCTGGAGTAAATGTGAACAATGGGGAGGCAGTATAAGAAGGTCAATCCCACTGTCTATGCATAACGCAATCATATCGCCAGTGATGTGACTTGAATGGCCATCCATAACCAGCAGCCTTGGCCGACCTTTGGACTTCTTTAGTGATTCTGGCTCAAATACTTTCCGTAACCACTCGTAGCCATGGCTATGACTCGTAGAGAATCGCCATTCGGGCGGGTGCGTTTTTCGGAATCCACGAGGCAGCGCACGGAAAGCATATTAAAATGCTCACACGACAATCGCGACAGGATGGGCGTGTGCTAGGCTACGATATATACTGTGCCAGCAATGGTCATTATAGAAGCACTCGCCGCCAGGCACACCATGTCGGCTTTCGTGGCCCGACTGGATTGGTGCGAGTCAAAGAGCCGACGACGCACAAAGTCGAGTGTACTTTCCACATCAAGCTCAGTACGTTTCGAGAAGCAACGCGAATCGCGGAAGTCGGCTTGCGCCATCCGACGCACGGCGACGATTATATGCGAGGGGCCTCATATCATGCTCATCGCAAGCTCACCGAGGAGGAAAGGCAGAATGTTGTGCGATTGCACAGCTTGGGATTCTCGCAGAGTAATATCGCGACGTTTCTCACTGCCAATAGAGAGGAAGCAAACAACTTTTCGCCCATCTCGTATATGGACGTCGCCAACGTCCTCAACCCACGAGATCACCCGCGCCGCCGAATTCGAGACTACCTGCGCCTATTCGACAACTCGATCTTGACATCGTGGCATTCGCATGCTGTCGACGCCGTTGACCCAGCTGCTAATGAGGGTCACGATGAGCAGATTGACAGACTGTTCATTGTCGAGCGCAAATATGTCAGGGAAGTACGCCAGAGGCCGCACGTGTTGCAAATTGACGCAACGTATAACACCAATGGCTCGAATTTTGCTTGCGTCAATTTGGTGTTTGTTGGCGCGGACTTGGACGCTATGGCCGCCGGAGTCTTACGTGTGGGTGCTGCAACGACTGGGTAAGTATGACTTCTTATTCAGATCTTAAGCATTTATGTGCTAATATTTAGAATAGTAGCGCTCGTGCTTGGAGACGACATCCGGCCATCGACAATTATTGTCGACGGGGCGCCTGACATCCGCCTGGCCATTCAACAAGTGTTCGACAATGTGGCGGTCCAACTGTGCTCCTTCCACATATTTCGCAACATCTTAAAGATGGCCGCAGGGCACTTCGCGAACAATCGTGCTGCCGGGCGCCATTTTTTAGGTGAGGTTAGAAGGATCCAGTTTGCCGACTGGCATGGAGACGCCGACGTCGCGATTGACCAAGTCATTCGCATCATGGAGGCTTGTCTTCCCAGCTCCGGTCATGGACTATCTGGTCACCGAATACCTGAACGGGAGTTCGAAGGGGTCCTTGTGAGAGGCTAGAGGTAGCCTCAGGGGTAGTCTCGGGACTCCCAGGGTCCCTCGATAATAAGCTCCGAAACCTTAGATAATGGGGCACCCGCCCTATTGGACGAACTAAACCCTGGGACCCAGATAACTGGGCACCGGTCTATTGGACGGACTGGACCCTGCCCCACCGGATGTAGCACATATAGAGTTCGTTGTTTCTTTTCTTCTCTTCTTTCCTTTCCTTTCTTTATAGAATCCTTCTTGTAATTTATTGGACACCTAGTTAGCGAAATAGCACAAGGTTACCCCTCACAGTCCTCGATCATGTTGATGGACAACAGATTGGCCTCTTCCCTCGCTAGCCGTACTGTTGGGGGCTTTTTTTGTATTTGCATTTGGATGCAGTCGATGATCATGTATTACGTCGAAGAACAATGGCTACATTCGTTGGACGGTGAGATGAAAGGTGCTGGCTTGAGCAGTATATTGAGCACAACGTGAACTTCGGATATAGTACAACGTCTCCGGTCGAAGCGTCCGTCACACCATGCTCTGAAGTCGGGTATGCTATCAGCGTGGGCTACATTGCATTCATCGGCTCTCCGGTTGCTAGAACAAGATTCCTGGAGCCAGAAGTTAAAGGACATATCAAAGTCAAGGGAGAACTTCAGGATACCGCTTTCGATTCATCGAACAATTGAGCTTAGCCACTTAGTCACTCGCGTCAGTGTTGCAGCTTTGCGAATTATCGAGAAAAGCTGCTTAGCCTGCTTCGTGCGTACAGTGGAAGTTTTAAGAAAGACGGGATCTATTCCTCCTTTGTTACACTCTGAACCCTGAACTCCCACAATCAGTGCCCAGTTTTCCTCTCTCTTTTTTGAAGACCAAAGTTACACATCCATAAATGTCTAACTCTTCTCCCTCTGCTGCGTTCAACACAGGAGCTAACGTCGCCCATGCGTTGCTTCAGGACCAGTGGTTTGTCGGCACGCCGGCCCTCGGGCCTGGCCGAAAAGAAGTCTTTAACCCGAACTTTCGAGTTAAAGGTCGAAATATGCAAACTTGCTGAAGGATCCGGTCTAGACGCAACGTGTAATTGCGCAACGAAGCAACGATTTCTTCTACTGTGACGTCACGAAATCGCATTGGGGTGTCCCATTCTCCTGGGCACCATTCACGTTCGCTGGCGAATAGATTTGCCAGGCACGACCGACGACCTTTGCAGTGAATGGGAACCGTGCAGTACCGAAGAACGCGAAGCATTATTCGATCCGCCAAGAGATGCACCACGCAAAGGACGGCCAAGAAAGAGTTATTAATATAGACTAACCTTCTTATTCCTATTATTAGTATTAGTACCGTTAATATTCGTTTTGTTCTTCTATTCTCTTATGTTGTAGCTGCTGCTCTATTTCTCCGTCAAGTTGTTGGCATCTTATTATTATGATCGGCCGTACACCACTCCAAAATTCTTGTCTTTCCCCTTTTGTATATAATGGCATCGTCGATCAAATACAGTCGAGCTTCATATTGCCCTTAACAGAAAGGAGACCTGCCGCAAAGAGACCACGCGGTCGACCGCCCAATCGTGCTATTGACGAAATAGAGGACGAAGAAGAAAAATAAGATATTGACTAAATATGTGCATCTCGAAATTTTTCTCTAGAGGATTAATTCGTTATAATATAATGGTTCGAAGTTGGGAATACATTGACACCAGGCAATTACATTATAACAAAGGGCCATTACCCCATACCCTACGTTACTTGTAATAAGTTTCACTTATACTTATCCTTGGAAGCAGAATTTCGAGCACCCTTCGCTGGTATCGGATGCTGAGAAACTACCTCCTCTAATCGTTCAGATCCATTTGGACTGATTCTCAGGCTACCTTTTGTATAGTTCTGAGTATCATATGCTAAGCGTTTGTCGACTTCAGTAGACCCTGAAACCCTGAGACATTGGCGACGAGCACTACCCTACCCCTATAAGAGCTTTTGATTAACAGATCGAGCCTTGTTCTAGGTGAGTCGGCTTATCTTGTCACCGATAAGCTAACCCTCACGCGCGTCGATTGCTCCCACGACAAAGACTATTGGCCGGCTCGACTCCACCTTCGAGATGCCGGCTTCATATGCGCCAGCGAACCCCTTTATCTGGTTTTTTTCCTTAATCACCATTGTCTGCGACCGTCCCCAATTGACTCAATTGACTCAATCTCCAATCTCTGTCGAAACTTGGAACGATCACCGGCTTAACCACGATGGCATACGAAAAGTTCGAACTCGAGCTCCCGCTCAAGTGCGGTGTCACTCTTCCCGCGTTCCTCACTTACAAGACCTTGGGTGACCCCAAGAACCCGGCAGTCATGATTCCGACTTGCTACACCGGTCGCATTGCTAACACCATGACTGCGTTCATTGGCGACGACGATGCCGTGTCGCCAAAGAAGTACTTTGTCATTGTCGTCGGTCTGCTCGGCGGGTCCGAGTCATCATCCCCCAGCAATCAGCCTGCTCCATTCGACGGGCCAAACTTTCCCAAGACGATCTATGAGGACAACATACACGCCCAGTTCAAGCTCATGAAACACCTCGGGGTCGAGAAGCTGTTCTGCTATATGGGGTATTCCATGGGTGGACAACAGGCTTATCACTTTGCTACCTTGTACCCGGACCACGTTGACAAGATCATTCCCTTGGCCTCATCTGCTCAGACCTCGGGCTTCAATTGGAACTTTTTGGAAGGTGTCAAGTCGACAATGAATGCTTCGTCCGACTTCCTGGCCAATACTTATACCGAGCCAGTTATGATCGGTACCGCTGCCTTCGGCCGTGTATATTCCAACTGGGCCCTTTCGTACGAGTGGTTCAAGACCAAGGCCTGGGAAGCGGCTGGATACAAGTCGTCTGAGGAGTACCTCATTGATGACTGGGAGAAGCGTTTGAACACTTGGGACGCGCGAGACTTGCTTCAAATGGCTGTCACCTGGCAGGAGGGCGACATTGCTATCTACCATGACAACGACTACGCCAAGGCCCTCGGCGCTATCAAGGCCGAGGCTCTGGTCATGCCTAGCCGAACCGACCAGTACTTCAGATGGGAGGAGTCTGTAGAGGAGGTCAAATACCTTAAGAAGGGAACGCTTGCCATCATCGAGACTGTCTGGGGCCACATCGCCGGGGGCGGTGCGGGCACTCCTGCGGACAATGTTTGGATCAACGAGAAGATTACTGAGTTCTTCTCGAAGTAAAGAAATATAATGTACGGGTCATTGATGTAAATATGGAATAATATTAATAAAGTAACGAAATTACCCAAAACGTATTCTAGATCTATTCTATATATAAGTTGTTTTCATGTCGTCCCTCACATCAATAGTACAATGACACAATAAAAGACAAGTTCTACAATTAACTCATATTTTCACTCTCCGAACCGGTCTTTTCGGCCAGCGAATAGTTGTCGACGACTTCAGTTCCTTGTTCGATGTCCCGGCCAGTAAGAACCTCATCGTCGACATAGACTGCGTAATCTAGCGTCGTCTCCTGTGCCGGCCACAGCTTGCAGAAAATCCAGTACGTCAACTGACGAGCCGAATCCGTAGAAATACCCGCAGTAATACAACTCGGTCATGCCTTTAATGACATGGATTTTATGATTAACATTGGGCAGGAAACCGGGAAGCAGAGGAACCCAGCCAATAGTAAACGCCGCAGCGGCACGCCAATTGATGCCATACTTATTGTACCTGTAGATGCCATCCTTGTCGTACAGTTCCCAGATGTTATACTTGCGGGCGTGGACAAAGTAATAGTCCGATGCAAGTAATCGGCGCAAGCCATATTGTGTAGCCACTCATAAACGACAAAAAGCTCGTCGCGGATGCAAGAATGTTCCAAGGAGTAAGAGCCCAGGTGCCTATGATAGAAACGATGTACTGGCCACGACGAATGTTGATGTAACGAGGAAACATGCAGTTGAGGTCATTAGCCGCGGAGATGGAGTTCGCAGAGATGTTGGAACACGCTTGAGACAGATAGAAGCCAAAGGCACAGAAGAAAGCGGCGGCACGGCCACCTCTGGACGTCCAGTTATCAATAAACAAGAGAGGATCCCATAAAATCGAGCCGAACATACACCGTTGACAGTCACGACGATGGCTATGATGACTTCGGAGACAGCAACGTTGATGAGCGCGAGCTTCCAGGACATGCCAATCTGCATAAGGGAGGCGGCTTTACGCCATCCAGAGGGCGAGAAATTGTCGGAAATCCAATAAGTAACGTAGTCCATGGCCGACCAGGTACGCTTCTCTGGTG
This sequence comes from Lipomyces yamadae, assembly GCA_030556285.1. Taxonomy (NCBI): domain Eukaryota; kingdom Fungi; phylum Ascomycota; class Lipomycetes; order Lipomycetales; family Lipomycetaceae; genus Lipomyces; species Lipomyces yamadae. The sequence goes on along the minus strand of JAKTPU010000113.1, from coordinate 14,584 downwards.
GAACAGGATCCAAGTCTGTGCAACATTAGTGACTGGAACTTGCAAGGAGACGCTGTGGCATTACATACCTGAATTGCTACGGCGTTCTTCTCCGCCATGGATCACGATCCGGTCGTGAAGACGAGACCAAAAACCAAGGCTAGGCGACGGCTCGAATCCAGTGGCGGTAGCATCGCCGCCAGACATCTCTTGGATGTCGTAGCTGACGTCTTTGGTCATAATCTCCAGTATACTCAAGTGGACTGCGCCGTGCGATAGGAGCGACTATGACGTAGAAAGACAGCGAGCCGGGTGAAGAGGGACGATTTATATGGTCATCAGGTACTTTGTGGGATGCGTTCACGGCTGTCAATCAGCCGAGCGGATAGCTCGCTTCGAAATGCGTAAAATTGACTGTCCCGCTAATACTGTGATAAGAATTAAAGGTGGTGTGGGGGACGTTGTGAAAGCTGATTGTATTACAGGTGTGCGGGATCAATTTGGGCCTTACAGGTGCAGTAGTCTGCAACCTTGTTTTGCAACCTTGTTTTGATGGCTCAGTTTAGTTGTGGAAGACAAGCCATCTGCAAAGGTTTATGGACAACTATTATATCGGTCACGACAGTACAGACATTATTGGCTCTCTAGGTTCTATCGTTCTGTTATTAACCGGGTTCAAACCAGTTCTGAGGCTCTACAAGGCAACGGATTTGTTTCTGAGCAATCTTGGAGCCATTCGTAGCTTTGCCGCTAGCGCGAGCATCGTGTTGCCTTTTTTATTCAATTATCGTGGAGAATTAAAAGCCGGGCGATATCAGTTGGCTCGTGAGCTGACGGACTCGCTCTGCTGAGGGTCTGTGTAAAATTTATTTGGTGCCTTATCTCTCCTATCAGCTAAAATATGTACTGTCCAGCTATTCAGATTATTCCAGGCTTGTGACCTTGTCCGGCAGGCATTTTGCGGGGGTCTAATTCATGGCCAAGTAGATGCTGTCATTCAGGGACAGCCACCCGGAAGGCCCGACTCGGTCAGCTGTTTGAGGATAACCTTAGCGCAAGCTCAAGCTACACAAAGTTAAACTGAAATTAATGAAATTAAATTCCCAAATTAAATAATACGGTTATGTTCACTTAGAGTCTGTAGGACAAGTCTAATAATCAAATAAGAAAACTATCATTGCTGCGGATCACAGCTGAGTCACATGCAAGAGCTAGTCATCGTCTACTTATCGCTGATACCTCGGCCGTGAACTGGGTACGGTCTCTATCTGTGGTTCTACATTTTACCCATGACTGGTAGTTCACTATTCTGTCGGAAACGCCAAGCGTGCAGTTGTCATATTCACAGTGATGGAGCAATCCCCGGACCCAGACTTAGTGCAAAACAAAAGTTAGTGACAATGAACCCGGACTGCATTCGGGATTTACGGCTACCCGTTTATATAATTATATTTCCAGATCCACTAGGCACCTTCACTTTAGCCCTCGCTGACTCCTTCCTAACCTGCATCGGGATGACTCAATGGTGGTGGCGCCAATTGGCTCGCTGGCTTGCGTGCATGACGCCTCCATAACGTTATACATCGTGCGCCACATTGTTTATCTACCTCGAAACTAGGATAGCGTTATCGCCGCAAAAACCCTAACCTAAAACAACGACTGGGATGCGCATAGAACCACAACTGTTCAATTTGTACTACAATGCCAGAAACCTTATCCTGCATAAGGTTTCAAAACATCGTGCCCCTGGAGCAGGGCTAACCGACGGGGGAAACCGGAGAATTTTATATCGTGGACTCTTAGTGCACCGCTGCGGTTTACAACCGTGATCGCATTTTGCTTGCTCAGTGACAATTAAAAGAAGCATTGCCGTCATCGACTCATCAAATAATATCCTGTATTCACAAATCTCTCTCCGAAAGTGTCTAGTGACCCTGATCATCGCCCAAGAACGTGGGATTCGTTTGAAAGACCCTCAGTCCCCTTTCACAATGCAATTGTAGTATTAATTGGTTAGTTAACTTAGTCAAGGTTTGGGAATAATAATATCCTCGCATTCACCGCCCCGCGCAATCGTGGACCTCCGACAGAGGTGCACTGTCCCTAAAACACACTAAATATGTAGCTGACGAGCTATAGGAAAATAACTTATCAAGCATATTGTGTCCGTTCCACTCCCTCATCTATTTACTTGTGTCGCACATGTCCGAGGCTTTTCCGGGGCACTGGAATCTGTGGAGATAGCTCGTTCGAGGATAGGGTTTTGGGCCATCGGCGGCCGCGGGCGAAGTTTTTGGTGCCCGAGTGGCAACCGGACCCGGGGACAGTCGGGTCTGGTCGCCGCACACTATCAGTGCCACTTATCGGACTCGACATTTTCCGTGGACGCCAGACCCGGCGAAAACAACCGCCTAAGTTAACTGTCGCATGAGAGCAAACCTGCTAAAGTCTCCACTTTACTTGAAATTTCTTCACGGGCTGTCCAGATTTCGCTCGCGTCGATATTTCATCAGAAAAGTGGACTTATCTTTTTTGTCCGCCTCAAGCTCGTTGTTGCTATTCACTCTCTGCGTTCAAATCATCTGCAGCTTTCATAGCCCCGCACCACTACGCAGCTACTACAACAATGGCCCCGACTACTATCGGTTGGACCATCTCGCAGTGGCGCGAGGCTCAGATTGCGTCCACACCAGAAGAGGCAGTCAATCGCGTACTTGATCTTGTTGCATCCTTCGACAAATCAGACCCTGCGTGGATCACGATTGCGACTCCGGAACAGATCACTGCCCAATTCAAGGTCCTCACAGAGTCTGGGAAAGATTCAAAGGTTCGTACCCGGCTATCTTGTCGATCGGATATCAATTGAGCAGATTGTGGGTCGTTCAGACATTATTTCGTTGGCGTTTCGCAGGGGGTGTCCTTTGAGTTCACATCTTATGTGCAAGGACCTCCACTTTGGCGACCCCGCAGACGACCTGAATCAACACAATTGATCGGTTTTGGTCCCAATTACTCATTTTTTCATACACTAACTATCGTTAACAGGATCTCCCGTTGTTTGGGGTCCCATTCGCTCCGAAGGATAACATCGATGCTGCAACATTCTCCACAACAGCTGCATGCCCCGCATATCTCTATAATCCTGAAAAAGATGCTACCATTGTCGCCATCCTGAAGGCCGCCGGTGCCATTGTTGTTGGAAAGACCAATCTCGACCAATTCGCTACTGGCTTGGTTGGTGCTCGTTCGCCATATGGAAAGACACCATCCGCATTTTCTGACAAGCACGTGTCCGGCGGATCATCCGCCGGCTCTGGAAACGTCGTTGGCCGGGGTGTGGTTCCGTTCTCGCTCGGAACCGATACTGCTGGGTCTGGCCGTGTACCCGCCATGTTGAACAATGCTATCGGCCTCAAGCCAACTCGTGGTGCATTCTCAGCAACTGGTGTCGTTCCCGCTTGCCGAACGCTGGACTGTGTTTCCATCTTCGCCCTGACAATTGCCGACGCGCAGCTTGTTTTCGCGATCGCTGCCCAATATGACGACGAAGATGCCTACTCGCGCCATCTCCCGTCCAATTTGCTTACTTCGTTCGGCCCGAAACCTCGGTTTGCGGTTCCTGACCAACCAATCTTTTATGATGAAACCAAAAATCCTGTCCTCTACGCTCAGGCGCTTGAGAAGTTTGCTGATCTTGGTGTCGAGATTGTGCCCCAGGATTTTTCCGTTTTGTACAAGCTCGCGGCGTGCCTGTACGAAGGGCCCTGGGTTGGAGAGCGTTACACAGTCATTGCGGACTTGATCAAATCTAACCCCGAGGCCATTGATCCCGTAGTCCTCGGTATTGTCAAGCAGGCCGAGAAGTTCACTGCCGCCGATCTCTTCAATTACGAGTATATCCGCAAAGATCTTGAGCGTGCAATTCAGAAGCAGTTTGCCGGAATCGATGGCTTTATTGTTCCGACTGCTCCCTTAAACCCAACTTTTGAAGAACTCGCTGCCGAACCTGTTGTCGTCAACTCGCGCCAGGGAACTTACACCAACTTTGTCAATTTTGCGGACATGTCGGCTCTAGCCATCCCCGCCGGCTTCCGTGACGACGGCCTGCCCTTTGGAGTCACTTTGATTTCTGGCACTTTCAATGACTACGCGCTTTTGGAACTCGCCGAGCGATTCCTCGCCAAGTCTCCGCGACGTCTCGGCAACACAGAAATTTACACAACGCCCGGCGTCGAGGATAAGCTCATCCCCAATATCCCCAGGGCCCAAAAGTCTAGCGGAACCATGCAGCTCGCCGTCGTCGGCGCTCATCTTTCTGGTTTGCCGCTTCACTATCAGCTCACCGAACTCAACGCTAAGCTCGCGTTCAAGACCACGACTTCGGCTGACTACAGACTATACCACCTGGCCAATACAACTCCGCCAAAGCCGGGCCTACGGCGCATCATTCCCGGACACCCTGAACTGGTTGGCGAGAAAATCGAGCTTGAAGTCTACGACATTCCTAGCGCCAACTTTGGCGCGTTCATCGCACAGGTACCCCCACCACTAGCTATCGGCTCGGTTGAGCTCGAGAACGGCCACTGGGTTAAAGGTTTCGTTTGCGAGGAAACTGGATTCGATGGAGCCAAGGATGTTACCAAGTTTGGTGGATGGCGTGCATATGTTGAGCATATGAAGCAGGCTGCTCCGGCAAAGAAGCCATTCGATACAGTTCTCGTCGCTAATCGCGGTGAAATTGCTGTTCGGATCATTAAGACTTTGAAGAAGCTCGGGATCAAGGCAATTGCTGTCTTCGCTGAACCAGACCGATTCTCGCCTCATGTCTTGAACGCGGATGACGCTGTTTCGCTAGAGGGAGAGACCGCGGCCGAGACATACCTCCGCATTGACAAAATCATAGCTGCGGCTAAGAAAACTGAGGCCCAGGCTATCATCCCTGGTTACGGTTTCTTGTCGGAGAACGCTGAATTTGCCGAGACTTGCGACAAGGAAGGCATTGTCTTCGTCGGCCCTTCAGCCGAATCCATCAAGCTATTGGGATTAAAGCACTCGGCGCGAGAAATTGCCACCAAGGCTAACGTTCCGTTGGTCCCGGGTTCCGGTCTGCTTGACACAATCGAAGAAGCTCTGGCCGTCGGTGAGCAGATTGGTTATCCGGTTATGCTAAAGAGTACCGCTGGTGGCGGCGGTATTGGTTTGCAGCGATGCGAGAACGCGGAAGATTTGAAGAAGGCGTTTGATTCGGTTCGCAGACTTGGCCTATCGTATTTCAATGACTCTGGTGTGTTCTTGGAACGATACGTCGAGAACGCGAGACATGTTGAGGTTCAAATTTTTGGCGACGGCAATGGTAACGCGCTTGCACTGGGTGAGCGTGATTGCTCGCTGCAACGCCGAAACCAGAAGATTATTGAGGAGACACCGGCGCCGAACTTACCGTCGGAGACCCGCGCGAAGATGGTTGCTGCCGCTGAGAGTCTTGCACGTACAATGAAATACAAATGTGCCGGTACGGTTGAGTTCATCTACGACGCCGGACGCGACGAGTTCTATTTCTTGGAAGTCAACACTCGTCTCCAGGTCGAGCATCCCGTCACTGAGATGGTCACTGGACTGGACCTCGTCGAGTGGATGTTGTTGATTGCTGCCAATACTCCACCATGTTTCGACCCTGCCAAACTCATATTGACAGGTGCTTCCGTTGAGGCTCGTCTTTATGCCGAAAACCCTGTCAAAGATTTCTTGCCGTCACCAGGCCAACTTATTGAAGTTAGGTTCCCCGAGTTCGCTCGTGTTGATACGTGGGTTTCCAAGGGTACCGAAATTACTGCTTCCTTCGATCCGCTCTTGGCGAAAATCATTGTTCACGGCAAAGACCGGGCCGACGCTCTCGCCAAGCTTGTCGACGCTCTCGAGTCAACCGTCGTATCCGGCATCGTCACTAACCTTGATTACTTGAGATCCATTGCTTCGTCTGAGTTATTTGCGACAGGTGCTGTCTCCACCCGACTTCTCGACTCATGGAAGTATAACGCCGAAGCCATCGAATTGCTTGCTCCAGGATCATACACTACCGTCCAGGACTATCCAGGGCGTATCAAGCTCTGGCACATCGGTGTACCACCATCTGGACCCATGGACGACTACGCGTTTCGTCTTGCCAACACAATTGTCGGCAACGACAGCAAGGCACCAGCCATTGAGTGTACGTTGGTTGGCCCATCGATCAAGTTCCACTGTGACGCAGTGATCTCCATCACTGGTGGCGGCGCGTCGCCCACTGTCGACGATGAACCGGTCCCAATGTGGGAGCCTATCACGGTCCTGCAGGGCCAGACGTTGGCTGTCGGCAAGATCACATCCGGCAGCAGATCCTATATTGGCATCCGCGGCGGTATTGACGTTCCGGAATATCTTGGATCGCGGTCCACGTTTGCGCTCGGAAACATGGGCGGATATAACGGTCGGGTCTTGAAGTTTGGTGACGTTTTGTACCTGGGCCAGCCAGAGCTCAAGTCCTGCACTATTCCTGCTCCAATTGCTGCTCCCAAGGCGGTTGCGAAGACTTTGGTACCAGAGTACCCCAAAGTTTGGACAATCGGCGTCCTTTCCGGTCCTCACGGTGCGCCGGATTTTTTCACACAAAAAGCTATCGATGAATTTCTCGCGGCCGAATGGAAGGTGCATTACAACTCGAACCGGTTTGGCGTTCGTTTGATTGGGCCCAAGCCCGAGTGGGCTCGTCCTGACGGTGGCGAAGCCGGTCTTCACCCGTCCAATGTTCACGATTGTGTGTACGCGCTCGGTGCGATCAACTTCACCGGTGACGAGCCTGTTATTTTGACTTGTGATGGTCCTAGTTTGGGCGGATTTGTTTGCCCAGTGACTGTTGCGGAGGCTGAGATGTGGAAGGTCGGCCAGTTGAAGCCTGGGGACTTGATCAAGTTTGTCATGATCACTTTTGATGATGCGATAGAATTGAAGAGAGCTCAGGATCTCGCTGTTGCTACCGTAAGTTAAATTTTTTCACCATTAGTCGCATTTTCCAGATTATTAAGAATTTTTTTGTTTCAGGGATCGGGAACCGTTATCCAGAAGCCAACGGAAACCCCACTCGAGAACCCCATTTTATATGAATCAGCCGAGACAACTACGATTCCAAAGGTCGTCTATCGCCAAGCCGGTGATCGATTCATCCTTGTCGAATACGGTGAAAACATTCTCGATATTCGTCTTTCGTACCGGGTTTATCAACTCTCGCAGCTCGTCAAGGCCCGCAAAACTGCTGGCATCGTTGAAATGTCACCTGGTGTTCGATCGGTCTTGATTCAGTACAACGGCCTCGAGGTACCGCAGTCACAACTTATTAATGAACTCCTTTCGTACGAATCTGAGATCATTCTGTCCGATAACTGGCAAGTGCCATCTCGCATAATCCGGCTGCCACTTGCATTCGAGGACTCGGCCACCTTGGCCGCAGTCGACCGGTATCGGGAGACGATCCGCAACGCTGCCCCATGGCTTCCTAACAACGTTGATTTCTTGACAGAGGTCAATCATCTCGAAGATCGCGATAACGTCCGCGAGATCCTCTACGACGCTAAATTCCTTGTGCTCGGTCTTGGAGATGTGTTCCTTGGCGCTCCATGTGCCGTGCCGCTCGATCCCCGACACAGGTTGCTGGGCACGAAGTACAACCCATCTCGAACGTTCACGCCTAATGGTACGGTTGGTATCGGTGGTATGTACATGTGTATCTACACTATGGAATCACCAGGTGGATACCAACTGGTCGGTCGGACAATCCCGATCTGGGACAAGCTCACGCTCGGCCAGCAGGACCGGCCATGGCTGCTCGACATCTACGACCGGGTCGAGTACTATCCTGTGACGGAAGAAGAGCTCGCCCAGATCACTGCCGAGGTTAACCACGGCCGCTTCAAGATCGATATCGAAGAAGGCGTGTTTGATTATGGCGAGTACAGCAAGTGGTTGAATGAGCATGGCGAGGAACTAAACGAATTCGCCCGCAAACAGCGCGAAGGTACCGAGGAAATCGCAAAGTTGATCCAAGTCTCGAATGCAGAGTTACAAGCGTCCCAGGATGACCGTGGTGAGGCAGAGGATACGACGATCTCGGAGAACGCGGTGCCAGTGTATGGCGAAGTTGCCGGACGATTCTGGAAGGATTTGGTCAAGGTCGGAGACGTTGTCAAGAAAGGCGATGGTATCATTGTCGTCGAGGCCATGAAGACCGAGATGGTGGTCAATGCACCAAGTTCGGGCAAGGTCGTTAAAATAGTGCATCGGAGTGGAGATTTTGTGGAGGCGGGGGATATAGTTGCGTACTTGGAGGACGAGGAATAGATGATACATTTGGCTGTGTGTTTAGACTTAGACGTCTTGATGCTTAATAAAAATTCTGTGAATAATTATTTCGTTTTTGTGTTTACAATGATGTTTCTTGCGATACAAAGAGTTTTGACTTTTTATGTTAAGTACTGTAGCATATCTTGGTAATATATTTGTTTGTTATGGACACTTTACGGATTGCCTTTGTGCCTTCTCAATGAACTCGGGTGTAAATTCTCCGTGAACTCTCGCAACGATCAACACTGTACCAATGTTATCTATCGAATGTCTGTATATTGGACCTGCCTGTAATATGTATGCCCAGAAACAAAATGAAGCAAGCGCAAAAAAAAGTTACACCCAATATCTGCTACCAAATTGTACTACTCAAACCAATGCCCGAGCCATGAACATGCGCGCGCAATCAAATTCTGTGCCGTCCAAATAGAGTCATATATACTTCCTGATAAAAGTTTGGAACTCCGATTACATTACAGACATTTTATGCGGTGGCAGGAGCGGGGACCTCGATTTTGGGCTTGGGAGGTCCCTGCGAGAACAAAGCCTGGAAAGTCTCAGCATAGCTCTTGCCTTGGCTTCGTTGGTGCCTAAATCAATGAAGAAATTAGCATGCTCATATTTAACCTGAAAGCAACTGTGAGCCTGTGGTGTTACATACATGAACAAACGAGTGAGCTGGACACTGGCAACAGTACCCAAGAAGAAGTTGACACTCGCCAATCTGCAAAATTAAATGTTAATTGCCTCATGAACAATTCCCGGTCTCTTTGCAAAAAACCACCTACAGGTAGTTCTTTGGCTTGATGATCAAGCACCATCTGGTCCAGATCGCACCGGTAGCAAACAGAGCTAATGGAGTTGGTTAGAGTCATTATTTCATCACCCTTAGTCCGTATAACTTACCCAGCTGCTGCGTGCCAGAGAGAGACTCGACAGGACGGTTCAAATCACTGATACCCGCGAATACCAAGGCCCACTATTATTAGGAACAACATAAGCGATCCAATCCTTTGAATAAAGGCGTACATTTGCCGAAAATTCACCAAACGACGTAATAACTTACTTTCATCACAGGTGCCTATAATACAACAAATTAGTTTGATCAGCTCCCACAACAGAACACTCGTAATTGGATCTTTTCGCAGGTTGCCATTCAGCATCGCAATAAAATAAAAAAGGGCAATGCGCAGACAAACACCGGAAATACCAGAAATTTCTACACATACCCAGAAATGAATAGTCTTTGGCCCAGTCTCCGACTGGAGAAATCTCTGAAAACCATTAACTCCTCGAGCAGCCATTTTATATTCGTCTATCAAGTTGCGTTATATGCTGTAAATTTACCCAAGGGGGTTGTTGTACGGATGCGAAGGAAGTGTCGGTCGCGAAAAGGAACCGGCCGGGACGCAGTTGTTGGGCCCGGTCAGCGAGCGGCGATGAGTAAAGTTGTTCGCCCGCCTTTTGCCTTCGCCCCCCCGTAATGTAACGAAACCCTTAGATTTGGTTCAAACCCCCACAAATTGCCAAACAATGTGGCATATATGCTGTGTAGCAAGAGTGCGACGGTTATGCAGTAATCATCCATCGCAATTGATTATTGGTTCGTCGTCACATTAGGGCATTCGTTCGACGATACTATATTCCGAGCAATTCCAGACTCGGCAACCATCTATAGACTTGCTTGTATTAGAGATGGCCAGTAAATACGCATTCCCCAAACCGCTAAAGGAACTCCGTTTTCACCTTTGCCAGACCGGTGCATCCAGCACTCCTCTCCGGTATGTTTTAACCAGCACTCGGCCACACACATTCGCAGTGGTTGCCATTTGCATAGAAAAATATCAAGCAAGCGTGCTAATGGACCCTTTGTCTAGGTCTTTTTTGCAGAGAGCGTATCCAGTCATGAAGAAACACAATCCATATACTCCAATTTTGATCCGAGAAGCCCAGGGTGTCTCACCACAAGTTATTGCCCGATTTGGTCAGTGCAATTACATATAAGTGATCATGACGGAGTTGACATGTGATGCAGAATATGGAAAGGAAATAAAGCTACCGTTAGACGGTCTTGCGGATAAGGACCTTGAGACGACAATCGAAAAGTTCGTCATGACAGCACCTTAAGCAGTTTAAACTTGATCAGTTTTATGGCAATCTAAAACGGATAAACCGATTTTGGTTATGAATTCAGGCCGGAAAAGAGGACCATAAGAGGGGGACAAGTTTTGTGTGATTGGGTCTCTATATGTAATATATTTAACTATGCATTCAATTCATCGTTCATTCAATTTGGCAGCACATTCAAATATCAGTCATTGTTAAAGCGACCCGAACCGGTACTCGCCCCACGCGACAGATGAGGACTGGCTTGTATACAGTCTCTTTCCCTTTTCGTTATAAGCAGCGCCAGCAGCGACATATATTGGTAACCTACAAACGAAAACAAAGAGTCAGCAAGAGCCCTCGGTAACGCCATTTCTGATGTCAAAAACTTACAGATGTTCTTTCGTTGGATGCGATTTATGTGCCTCATTTGTCTCGATCAAGTTTGCCATGGCCATTTCTCTAACTGTGCCCACATCCGAGGAAACTGCTCCCTCCAGCATATCGTCAAATTTCTTAGCATATGGTGCCACCGATCCGCCGCTGTAGCGGCCCATTTCTCTAAGGTTGTGGACAGTCATTCCCGAACAAATAATCAGTACATTCTCAGACCTGGATCCATTTTAGCATGCTCATGCAGCGTAACACAAAGGTATTGGGGACTAACCTCAATGGTGCGAGAGCTTTGCCTAGGGCAAAGTGCTGGTTTGGATCTTCCGTACCAAATAACGACACCTGAACAATTGGTACTTTGAGATCCTGAAAGTCGGGAAATGCAACCTTAAATGGAACTAATGCCGTGTTATTATTGCATGTAATAACTAACTTCTTCATGTCACGTGCCCCAAACTCCGTGGTCTAAACCTCTTGTGACTCCCTTGGCCTTTATTCCTGATTCTTCTAGTTGATCGATAACTTTCTGGGCAATAATTTCGCTGCCGACATTGGCATATTTCTCCTTGTACATGAACGACGGGAATCCATAGAAATCGTAAATCAGATCTGTGTTTTCGGCCGAGTTGACTTCGATCTCATCACGAGACGCTTGCCAGTGTGCAGAAAGGACAACGACTGCCTTTGGCCGAATCTTTTTAAGTCCAGATAGTTAGTAACCAAAACTAACCGTAGCAATTGCGGCATTCTATTTTAAAATGTGTACCTTCTCAACAATCTCTTTCCCAATTGATCGAAGCATCTTGAATGCTCCCAAGTCGCCGCCACTTTCATTCCTGTCTGAGTACATAAACGTCGGACCGCCATGGGAGAAGAAATAAACTGGCGTCTGATTAACCACCTGGCTCTCGTTGGCGGTCTCCAACGTCGCGACAACTGGCCTTTCAGCGGTCATGGTTCGAACTGCTGCGGCTGCTGCGGACCGGTAACTGGGCCTTGAGAGCAATAGAGAGCAATGCGGATATCGCCGCGACAACAAGGAACGTTGAAAAGCAATCGCTAGATTTTGTATACTGACGGCACTGCTTGGTACTGAGATGGGAGAAGTCGACAGGCGGAACAATATATATTGTGCGCAGCAGTGCCCGAATTAGTAAGCTACGTAATGTCAGGGGCGTGATAACTTGTTCGTAGTGCACTACAAAATCGCACCTTAGGTACTTCCAGGCATTAGGCATGGAATGGCTACGACGAAGTTGGTATCACATATACCACTTGCTGCAAAGGAAAAACACGAACATGCTTGGCTGCCGTTGGGCCGCAAACAAACCGGATTTCCAATTCTTACAAATTCAAGTCAGAATCTTATCCCCATCATCGCCCAACCCCCCCTGAAATGCCAAATCTTGAACTTTAACATATTCTCCCCGGATTTTTGGGCAAATGGCCACGCTTTGTTCCCCATTCCATTGCAGAATTCACTTTATTGCCCATCTTTAACTACCTGCCACAATTTTTTCGTTTCAAAAATGTCCAAAATTGAGATTCAAAAGTCACCTCGCATGCCAGAATATCTGTGGAAAATTATAGCCATTTATAACGATATGTGTCTCACAATTGCTTATTTCCGTAACCCTTAACCTTAAAAACCGGGTTTGCGATGAAGCTACCTAAACGGCACCTTGATCTTAGGAATGCGGTACAAGTCAATATACATTCTGTGCATCGGAGCGTGTCGGGTTAGGTTTGATTATTTTTCGATGTAACTAGAGCATAATCTATTACGTTAACTTGTTACAAACAGCATTGCCCGCAATCACATGTACTTTTCTGTCTCCTTTTCCAAAATCGACCATAATTTCTTGGCGGTACCATGCTGTTCAATACCAATCTGGACGTTCTTATTTAGTACACCAATTCTACCCCAGGGAATGACAAATGAGAATCCCTTCTTTGCAGCTGGCTCTGGGGCAAATCCGGCATATAACTCTGTCAGTCCACCTAGCCGTGGAGGGTAAAGCAGCAGGATACTAATTATACGACGTGCAAAGTTCCCGACATGTCGTAGCAAGTTGCTCCTCAAGTTGCCTGGATTGAGCGACAAGCTAACGACTCCCTTATCGGAAACCAGGTTAGCATACTCGTACGCTAACAACACGTCTCCTACTTTAGATTGACCATATGTCAAATGAGAAGCCGGTTTTTTGGCAGCGCGATCATAGTTGATGTCGTCGAAATTCACACCATAGGGTGGTGGGCCAAAATGATGAGCAGAAGATGAAACCCAGATAGTCCTGACAGCGCCTGTTGGCGCCGATTCAGCAGTCCTAAGTTGCAGAGGTGATAAAAATCGATTCAACAGGAAGTGAGCCACGACATTGGTACCCCACTGCAATTCATAGCCCTAAGCACAATGTCAGCTAAAAAAGCTGTCCACAGGAGAATCATCAATGGAGGTATGCACACCTGTGCGGTCTTACTACCAACGGGAGGCATCATCACACCAGCATTATACCAGGCAATATCGAGACGATCAATTCTAGATAGCAATTCTTGCGCGGCTGGCTTGATAGATGTAAGGTCGCTTAGGTCAATTTTTAGAAACTCCATCGACCCCTTCGGAAAGTTATTGGGACCTTTGGCTGGGTTGGCCTTGATTTCGCTCACTGCCTCGTTGTAAGACTTTTCTGATCGGCCAGCAATTATAACCCTGGCTCCGTGGTGGTAGAGGACTCTGGAAACCTCGAGGCCAATGCCAGAGCTTCCGCCGGTGACCAAAAACACCTGAGATTAGCCAGTCAGTAGGTATTCACAGTCAAGATATATAGGCAAAAGCATACTTTTTGGCTCAGATCCGGCACATCCTTCTCAGTAAATTTGGGAGATGGAGGAAATGACTCGGACATCATCGCTCTGATTCTCTCCATATTGACGATAAATGTTCAGTAAAATCGCGTTGTTCAGAGAGACGGGCAGGAACCTGCAAGAATGTAATTCCCTTTGTATAGAGATTGTTTAGGATGTGTGTGATAGATCTGCGACCAAAGAGAATGGGGCAACAGCGTGGCCTTTTTAAATCCGGCACCGACGATGCGCGGCTACAGACGTTGCTCCGATGCTCCGATGCTCCGATGCCTGCTTGCTGACAAGGAATGTCGATATAACGCTCGCTCGATTGCCCTGGCTAAGCCGTGCGTGCGATAATGATGACGGCGGTGCGGCTATGGATGAACATACAGGAGATGATAGGGTATGGTGAGTTAAGTCCCAAAAAACTCTATTTTGAAGATAACTATGTATTGTTAGACTGCCACCCAGCCGCCCACCCCGGCATAAATGCCGAGTTCCGATGGCGTCTTGCATGCACTTCTGGCCGGACCAGAAGGCAAGGAGACAAGCCTCAACGGGCAGCTACAAGTAGCCACCCTCTTATCTATGTACAATCAACGTCTATGTACATGAAAAAAAAGGAACTCCATTTGGACAAAGGTGCAGGGAAAATCCTCCGGGCAAAACAAAAACCCAGTGGGAAAACAAATATTCCCGGAGGTAAAAACCTACACCGTTCCTTATGAGCCTGATGGCTCCCCTCAGATGCCACAATCGAGTACTCAGCCTACTCGATTAAAGGAACTCCATTTGGACAAAGGTGCAGGGAAAATCCTCCGGGCAAAACAAAAACCCAGTGGGAAAACAAATATTCCCGGAGGTAAAAACCTGCACCGTTCCTTAT
>JAKTPU010000112.1:0-39261 GCA_030556285.1 Lipomyces yamadae | reverse complement strand
CCTCGTCATCGATTTTAAGCCTCACGTGATCCCAAAAAGTGAGTACTCGCGAGTACTCACGTGAGTATGCAGTAGAGGGGCTTGAGGCGAGTAGAGTACTCACCGGCCTAATACTCGCCGAGTACTCATTTGCCCATGTATGGTATCGACTGTTTCGGAACTGTACAGGGTCTGGTATACAGGGTTGGTTGGATTTCCCTCGATTGTCAGCCTCGACGATCGCTATGGTGCCGCATGGCGCTCAGGTGACCGTCAGTATTATTCGGTAAGACTCCAAATAATTAAGGAAGTTGATCGCTTGGCTGCGGCTCGAAATATATCAAAGGGCGACGCGGTACTCCTGCTAGATGCCGAAAGAAGAGAGAAAAACTGGACCCTCAATATGCTCAGCAACGAGATTCGGAAACAAAATCAAACTTAGTTAATTTTTCTTTTTTATTTAATTCCCGCTTTTCTAGATTTTTTTTCTTTTATAGAACTCGTTAAGCCGCATAAGCCGCAGAACATCGCGCGCAAATCTTTTCGCCGTGCTTGACTCCGAGAGATGCCGGCTTACTCCGAGACTATTTCAACGATTCCGACTCTTTTTTCTATTTGCTTTATTATAAGATGATGTCATCGGACAGTCTTGTCTTGTTCTCGCTCCGTTGTTTTTCCGAAGAGATGTCACAAGACATCTTTCGTTTTCGTTTTTTGTTACGTAGGAAAATATTTTCCTTCACAAAAAATTTCACGTTTCGAATAGTTTGTTGTGCCTGGCTTTGCCCGTGGCTAAAAGTCTCACATTGAACCTGTTCGCCGGAGATATAAACGAAGGGTTTATACCCGTTCTCCGGCATAGTTGATATTCTAATATCGACCTAAACCTAAAGCTTTACACGTCCATATAGTATTCAGGTTGACCGACTGCCAACTCGCACAGTTACTCTGCAATATCCTGTCATGTTTGGAACCAAACCAAACTGCCACTTACTTTGAGGTGTCTCCGCCCACGGTTCATGAATACTTACACTCTATGCAGCCTCCTGTCAGTGATTTGACGTAGGTGGTTTGATTCTAAAGGATATAAATAAATATAATAAACAACAAAATTACCTTCTAATTCCCTCGTCCTGTCTCCAGGGCTGCATCCAAGACCTGTCGTCCTTGGGCTTGCAATTCCCTGAGGACATCCATGACCTCGCCAATCTTGGTGTTGAGCTGGCGGCCCTGCTCTAGTCCCTATCACCAGCCTCATCAGACGAATGTCTGATTTTACGCTTCTAGCTGGTCTTCGCCGATGAGGTCACGGAAGGAGTCGACGGTGTCAAAGAAGCCGACGACTCGAGGTTAGCAGGCGTCGGAGATGAAGAAAGACAATCGTACTGCTTTTCCGAGAGGCGACGCATCGCGACATCACGTATTGTCTTGCCGAGATTGTCCGCCTGGACTTTTGCTGTCGGGATCTTATGATAAAAACTATGGAAGTGTATTGAATTACTAGATAAGCTAAAAAGAAGAGCAGTATCGACAGAGAAAAGAGCAAAAGAAAAGAGAAAGCAAAAGGAGAAAGGTGTTATGTGCGTTGCAGTTCGCATGGCTCAGCCATTACGTGGTGCCGAGGCAAGCCACCAAGGTCGCCTGTCCCGACGTGTGTTGCGGCCACGGTTACCACAGCAGCGCCAGGTCCTGACATTTGCCGCCTCCTTGTCCGCCTTTTTGGTATCCTTGGCTGACTTTGACGACATATACTGCAAATGACACCATTAGTTAGATCACGTATGATACACAGAGTCAACACGTACAGTTGGCTGCAACCTCTTCATAGACATCCTCTCTTATGGACATCAGAGCTGTCGTCTCTACCACGACCCCCGAAGCCTTGTCAAGTTAAGCAATATGCTCAGCCTGATTCTTCATCAACGTCTCAAACCGCTCCCTCGCATGCCGTACTGACTGGACGGCACTGTCGGGAATATCTAATGGCTCCGCTAAGCACCTGACGACTCACAATCTACGCTGTCAGCCGCATTGTGGGACTGCCTCAGCCACCAGGTTATATGTTGCTCCAGGTTGAGCGTGGGCACAACCGAACCGAATCCAGTCAAGTGATGCCACTTTGCGAACCAGTCTAATCTCCCTTTCCTGACCTCACCTAACTTCCACCTCCAGACTGGAGACCACCATTACAGAAGTCCATTAAATAATCAACACCATATGACAACAGTTCCTGTCGCCCAATAGAAATCTCGGAACTAGGCACATGAGAGGGAACGGCATCAAGAAGCAGATTGATAGGCAAAATTAGCGGATCGCCCGTGACTTGCTGAGTATTGTTGTCATATGTCACGAGCTGTACCTTCTCTGCAACAAATTGGCTCCCCGAGCGAGTGTTTCTTGGTGGAGGAGATGTAGCGTGTTGCCATCGCTCAATTGTCAGGGTCTCTGCTGCGATATTGAGAAAAATGAGTAAAACAATCTTCGTGTCCCCATTGGTTTTCCCCAGCCACAAACGCGCATCCTGGCGAAGTTGAAGTAATGACTGAGATACTCCAACTTCCACAATAAAAGATGGGAAGCGATCTGGGCCTTTTCTTGCCTGAGGCTTGTAAGAAGCATCTGGTTCTTTACTGAGCTCACTTGACAAATGACATCTTCCTGCACCTGCAGGAACCAATATGTTTTTTGGTAATCCCAATCTTGCTCGTTCTCCAACAAACATTTCTCCAAACATCCAAGTTGCCACCTCATGAGGAGTTCCAGGCATCTATTTAATAATAGTCACCTTGTTCTCTTCATCAAGGAGCACCCTGAATCCCGGTAGCTCTCTTCGTAAACCAGAACTCTCTAACTTCAACAGATCATATTCGGTGAAGTTTAAAATGGCGACATACTGTGGTCCACTTCCATTAATAAGAGCAGTAGCCTTTTCTTCAAGGAAATCTTTAAGATTGTCGAAGTTTGTAAATTCATGTCGTGATGGATGCGATACATGATACGCACGTATCAGATTGCAGCCTTCATCTGATAGGGTGGGACTTGGCGTGGCCAGCATTTTTGCAGACTGAGGGAATGAATACATGTCTCGAGAAGATGAACTGAGAGACTGGTAAGGACGATAATAACTGCGTGATATAAGGATGTGATGGTACACTAGAAACCACGCAGACAGGTTGGGAAGAGCCAGGAAATTTAAGAGCGTGAAACAGTGCCCTAGCCCTTGTCGTTGGCAACGGCTTAGCCGTTTTTGCCCGCGAATGAGCCTGCGATTGCCTGAAGTGCAATACGCCAATTTGCCCTAACCCCCAATTTTAACCTTTGCCCTTTTTTGGTTTTTCTTGCTTCGTGTCCTTGGATCTACTTTTCCCGTTCATGTTTCCCATTATTTTGCCAGCAAACGCATGTAGCAGCTGTAATAATGCACGGGCTTCAATCAAAAAAATAAAGATTAGCTTATAACTGCAAGGACAATTGTCAAGGCTAATTTTAGTCACCATATGTGGATATAATGTATTGCTTCATCACTACCAAAGTGGGACTTGGACATATCGCGCGGTTGTGATGTCCATTTAAAGTCATATGCAGCTTGTCGACTGTCTGCAAATGTGAGTGTGATATTGCCTAAACTTTAATGCCATTTACCAGTCTGCATTGTGTATGATAGCCGACTATGCATTTCCATTTTCTGCTTCAGACAGCAACGACAGTGTCCACAAACTTATTAACAATCTAAATAGCTAAAGCAACTAGCTACATAATCACTAATCGAGACTGCATACTATTGTGTGGCATACGGTTCTCGCTTCCCGCTCTCCGATCGAGTGCTGGTGACACTAATTAATTGTGGGTGGGGCACTCACAAAGAGTCAAGCTTGTCCGTGCTTATCCCGCATATTGTACCTCGCCCCGGAAGCCACAGTATGATAGTTGCACGGATTCTACTTTGCTTCTGCCGCACACTATCTACGCAGAACGGGCACCACTTTAAAGTCGCCACTTGACTGAGGCGTAGTTCAGTCCTCGGATTATGATTATTTACAAATCTCCTACGCTGAATCTGGCACAGAGAATCGAATCTCGTGTGAGCGAAGTCGCCGGTGAGTCGTTCATCCGCTTATCAGTCAAAACAACCCTGATTCTCCGCGTATCTCTTCCCACCATGCCCTGAACGAGATCACGACGGTGTTTTGTTTCACTCACGCCAGTCAGCTGCACGCATGAGTCCTCGACTCCCGCTATGAATTGCGTCCATATATACCCATATCCACTCGCGAAGTCTCCTGTCTTCGACATTTTTGTTGCTCGAAACGTCCTCCACATGGGTGCCGAATCGAATTCGTTGGCTGAGTCGAGTGGCTAGCTGGGTACTTACCCCAGTTTCTGGTCACAAGTCCAACAACGACTCCAGCTCAGATCTGCGGACGCCGTTCGCCGTTCCATTGGTGGTACGTTCTCGATATCTGTCGCCATATGATTATGGATCTAGGCTGACAAGATAGATCTCGATCCCGTGCCTCCCTATCGCCAGACAACGTGATGTACAGGATCTCCGACAACTTCTCGCCCAGCGGTTTCCGCAAAGCGGCATGGCGTGGCTCGCTCATTTGCGTAATCGTAGCGCAGTTCATCACCGGCATCGTCATCGTGCTCAATGGTGTAGTAGCTTCGCGCTATCATATCAACTTCTCGGTCCAAGCTCGCGAATCTTTTGGTTACTATTTTAGTCACTCATGATCACAATGACATGGTTGTCGGTGTCCTTTGGTACGGCATAAATGCGTACACCGGCGGCAGTGCGTCAGGTCGATGCTGCCATCTGCCCTTCGGTCCGCAACGTGAAGAACACACTGCCTGCGTCAGCGCACATCGACACACAGTTCATGACCGCGTATGTCATCTACTTTATCATAGTCCTGCCGATACATTGGATTCCCATGCACAGGCTAATGTGGCTGTTAGTGATCAAGTCTATTACGACGCCGATCGTCGGGTTCGCGATTATGGGTTGGGTTATCCACACCGTCGGCGTCTCCCAAACTTCGCTCTGGACTCAGAAGACGACTCTTCACGGGTCGACTCTCGCCTGGACGTTCTTAAACGGGTTGTACGCAAACATCGGGTCCAGGTCGACCCTTGCAGTCAATGTACTGGACTTTACGCGGTACGCAGCCAATGACAAGGCCGCATTCGTCACTGCGTGTGTGCTGCCGGTCACAGGCGCGCTCGTCACATTCTTTGGCGTCGTCGTCGCGGTGGGTTCTGACATCCTTTACGGGAAGATTTTATGGGACCCGCTGCTGCTCATTGACCATTGGACTTCTCGCGGCGGTCGCGCGGTGGCCTTTTTCTGCGCATTCTTCTTCTTGATTTCCCAGATCGGCGTCAACATCGCGGCAAACTCGGTCTCCGCTGCCAACGATTTGAACTGCTTGTTCCCACGGTACGTCAACATTCGTCGCGGCCAGCTCATCGTCGCCGTTCTTGGCTCCTGGGCGCTCATGCCCTCGAATATCCTGCAGAGCGCGCCTTCATTCATCAGCTTCATGATACGCGATCTGGCTCGGCCCATATCCTCCTCTCCGACATTTACTTCGTCCACAAGCAAAAGTACGATGTCTGGGAACTCTACAACAGCCATGGCATCTACCGCTACAACAAATGGGGCACAAACTGGCGTGCGGTTGTCGCGTTCTTCATCGGCTGGGTCCCCCTTCTGCCGGGATTCATTCCGTCCGCGAATTCGTCAATCAAAATGTCGGCTGGTGTTTCACATTTGGATGATTTAGGCTATTTTTACGGCTGTGGCTCTGCTATGTTGTCGTATTATTTGCTATGCAAATTTTGGCCGGCCAACGAGACGATGCTGGATAGAGCCGTTTTGCCAGATTCGGATGTGTTGCACTCGCAGAATGCGGTGCGTTGGTGGACGAGGGGATCGAGGTTGCACTCGGTGATGCAGTTGTTGAAGTCAAGCGCGAGAAGAGTTAGCTTTTGTAACAATAATGTTTATGTTGTGATGGTTTACTCTGTAGGGTCCATTTGTAATACTTTAGCCAGCAATTCTGACTGCCACCCAGATTGTCATCAATGACTGCACAAAAAGTTACATCAGTCGGTGACCTTCGGCGCCCGTAGCGTCCCTTTAATGTCAAAGGAATTTATATCTACCATCCCACTGAATAACATTGTTATATTGGGAGCGGTGTTCGAGTCAGCAATTTCACGCACGTGGGGGTACCGTGCCTGCAGACAGGTAGAGTATGCATGACCTGGTCACCGCCACCTCTTCGTCGTTCAGTGAGAGCGTAATAGATGAATAAAGCTGATTATGGAAGTACTCTTCCGGTGGCATAGAACCGTAATATTTAATAATGGCTTACCCAATGTGACCGCGGACTTGTAATGAGTCCAGTGATTGAGGATTAGCCTGGCAAGCGACGAAGACCTTGTTTAAGTCGACATCGCCTTGGAGAATGACACGAACAGGTGCTTCGTTTTGACGTGGTAGATTCTCCGCACTGAAGTCGAGGAGACTGCGCTGTTTGTATAAGTTGTGATGGGCTAACAATAATTTGTTTAACTTCCTACATACAACGGTGCCTGCCGTGCCTGCCGAAAAGGCTAATTACTTTAGGCTTTTCGGAGAAATCTACGGGGCCATCTGTAAGCAAAGTTCGGAGAGTATTACTCAGCATGCCGCTCTTTAGCCACCTGTCGTCAGGGGTACCGCCATTCTAAAAATGAAATGTTGGGAACAAAACTCTAATTGAGCTAGTGTGATGTCACCTTGGGGTATAGCCATGAGCCTTTATATATCATTGCTGTCAACCTCTAATCACTTGGACTATTCTTCATTGACGACAGCGTCTGTAGCGACTATGAAAGAAGTTATCGTGCACCCTTTACCGAGGCTTAAGACTGAAATCCGCGACGTACCTATTCCGGTTCCTGCAGACGACGAGATCGTTATCAAAGTAGTTGTGGCCGGAAGCAACGTCAAAGGTAGGGCAATCTCCTTCACAGGGTCATACAAGTTCGCTAAGTGAGCCTACCAGACTGGTCACATATCACCTCACTAAATATAGCGGTTAACAGCGGGGATGATATCGCGGGAGTCGTGTATTCACTGGGGGCCCTTGTTCAGAAGACTGGCGAGTTCCGCGTTGGAGATCGCGTAGCAGCGTTCCATCGTATGCTCACACCTGGAGGCGCTTACGCCGAGTACGCTGTCGCGCCTGCTCATACAACGTTTATCATTCCTGATAACATAAGTTTCGAGGGTGAGGATGACATTGCTTTCCTTAGTCGGCAACCCTTACTGACTTATATTGTCAGAAGCCGCAACGATTCCACTTGTCACTCTTACGGCAGCAATTTCCCTCTTCCGTCGACAGGGTCTCCCTCCACCCTGGAGCCCCCTACCAGCAAGCGCAGGCCCTCTCCCTCTCGTTGTATATGGGGCATCTTCCGCACTCGGTACGTTTGCAATAAAACTAGCACAACTATCCAATATCCATCCCATTATTGCCATCTGTGGGGCCAGTCACGGTGTTGTGGACGGCTTACTTGACTTTTCTCGAGGTGACAGGATAATAGACTATCGACAGGGTGTCGAGGCCATGAAAACGGCTGTAAAGGATGCACTCGCTGGTCTCGAAGCGAGGCACGCGCTTGACGCAATTAGTACGAAGGGGACGTGGGTTCCGCTTGCTCAAATGTTGCACGGTTCCGCCCCTTCTGGTCCGTTTCAGGTTTCCGTCGTTGCGGGATCCAACCGTTACGATGACGAAGATATACCATCCTCGGTCGAATTCCTCTATACTTATGTTGGCAGTGGACATTACGGTGCATACAAGCCGTCCATGCCAAAGCAGCCAAAGGACAGCGTCAAGTCCGACGTGGAATTTGCATATGTATTTTATCGCTACTTAGCACGGTTACTTGCGCGAGGCGACTTTTGCTGCCATCCATTCGAGGTGATTCCCGGCGGGTTAGCGGGCGTCGAGGAAGGATTGAACAAACTCAAGAATGGCGAAGCCAGGGGAGTGAAATACGTTTACAGGGTTAGCTAGAAGGAAGAATTCAAAGGATGAGGTGAGGGTCGCTAAGGCGCAGTATAGTCAATGTGACGTATTCAGACCCCGAAATGTCTAGTCAATACAGCTCGCAATTAACATACGGTACAATTTCATACCCGTTGGAAAATTCTGCGGCAGGCAACGTGACATGACCTCCAATCTTCCCGTATGCGCTTGAGGACATAGCTATATTATATTCCACTGAGAATACAGGTACGACTTACGTCAGTACACATGTACCAAACAAATGTAATATCAATGAAGACATCTATCACAATCTACAAAGTAGCTATTGCCTATACGTTCATGCTCCTGCAATGTTACCAACCAATAATAGAGCCATCATCTTCTAAGTACAAAATATTCCTTCGCAGACAAGCTGTCGACGACATTTATCGTCTTCGTCGCACTTTCTTCAGGTGAGATCACACCTTTCGGGTTCATGCCTGTGAGGACGAGGCCAGGATGAATCGGCACAATCGTGAAGCCAGACGGGTTTGAGTTGATGGTCACATCCATTTCCATCCAGAACATCCATTTGAACAAATCAGTGGAGTGGATCGCCACCCTGTTAGAAACCCTGAAACACCTTGCTGTGGTCGTATTTCAATATTTCTCCCATTCCTGGAAAGTTGTGGTACCCGAAGCGAGGTAAAAAGGAACCTCTAGTGGACAACGTGATTCAATGCAGATTGTGTAGTTCGAAAACGGCTAGAGCATCATCAACGACAAATATGAGATCGCACCTTAATAAGCATCGCCTGGAACCCAGCAACGACAATAATGGTCGTGGATACAACCTCAAAAGTGGCAACTTGTCAGATATCGATCATTACTTAACAGCGCGGTTGTGGTGGTTAATGAGTCTGTGACGACTGACAAAATCTGGCTCTTCGAAAGTTGGAGAGTGAACAAAGTGAGTTTCCGCGAATGGCGGCGGCAGCTAGAGACTATCTGGCGATTCCTGCCTCAGAAGTAGCAGTTGATAGATTGTTCAACAGCGGAAGCTGGGCCTACGTGCACAGTCCCTCAGTGCAGACACAATGAGGAAGCTAACGTTTTTAAGGGATATGTATGCCAACGACGGAGCTTGACTTCTAGTTCAATATATTTAATGTACGAATATTGCGAATAATTACGAATAATTTTTACTCGAATGCGAATATATTCGTCATTCGTGTCCGAATATTTGGAATATTCGTATTCGGAGCAGCCCTATTATTGATATTTCCTTTCATTCGCCGTGAGAATTCTGGGTTAAATCTGAATCAGGATGTGCGTGATAATTTGCTTGGGGTTAGGGTACCCAACCCCCGCTGTCAGACCTGGGGGGTTTGATCTAGCCCTACACGTTAAGATAGTTTAAAAGGTCTCTTTTATTATTTTAAGGTTGTTTGATTGAGCTGTGGGTCTCATTTGGCGCTAACCAAAACGGGTTATGAGATTCCTGGAAATAACCGTTCTCAGTGATACAATACAGAAAGCAGAGTTTGCATGACAATCTGGTAGACGGCACGGCCGAACCAACCACGACGTTGAGCTCCAAAGATTGATTAACTACAAACGTTAGTCAGTTACTTAATTACGGAGCCGCGAGCCCGTCCTTCCCATTGTCTTACGACGTCGACGAAGCAAACGTGGAAAGCGTTTACCGATCTACCGTCGCTTACTACATCAAACTTATTCGTTCCTACCAATGTTTCCAGTCAACCATAGCGCCGCTGTGGGACCGCGTCTACCCAAAAAGACACGCGTCGTCTCGTGCATAGAGTGCCATCGGAGAAAGCAAAAAGTGCGGTAACCACCAATTTTATATTACTCGACATTCTAACAACCATGTACTAGTGCGATCGCCGATCTCCGTGCAACCAATGCATTCTGCGGAAAGTCGAGAACCTGTGCCGCTATGCGAACAAAAATCGACGAGAGCGACTGAGTAGCTGGTCGTCCCGCCCTCCGAGTCCTGCCCAGGCTACGCCGGCAATGCCGGCCCCTGCATCGCTGGCTCATGCAGCAACTGCAGGGATGCGGAAGCAGTTCGGCCCTAGTTCAACGTCATCTTCCGACGTTAAGGCGACTGAGGTGAAGGCACAAGTTGGCGCGTCGGTTCACCAGCATGCACAATCAGCAGCAACTTATCAGGAGCTAGGTCCTTCCAAACAGCCATATTCGACAGAAGGAGCGAGTGATCCAGATAGCTCAGCAAGTGACCTCGATTACGCCAGTGGCAATGCGTCAAGCGACGGCGAGGAGCATGATACTACTGATCTTGTTGAAATGCTGGGATGTTTTCGGACTGCACCATCGAGCATTGCGCACGACCTTAACGAGATTAACGCGGCCATTGCTGCGTTACCGGGAAAGTTCCCTACAACTGAGTCAATGGCCGCATCTGATCGAAGATCATCTCAATTGCCTAAAGATAAATGGTCGGTTGTGAATCGTCTCTTCCGCGCAATGCCACCACGACCATACACGGATCTTTTGATTCAGATTTTTTTTGAGCAGGCAAACTTTTACCAGGTATTGAACGAAGTGAAGTTCCGGCAGGACGCAAAAGCATGGTGGGAAGTCCTGGATCGTTCAACCTGGGACGCGGTTGAGATCGCATGTCTGATGTTCCGTATTATTTCTAGCGCTCTATATTTTATTCCAGCGGAGCATGTAGAGACAATCAAGCAAATCGATAGTAACATTATCGTCGTGGCCAGAGACTATCATGCTGTGGCCGTTGAGCTCGCGGATTTGCTGCCAGATTCGTACGGCAAGGTGGTCGAGCGTACACTCCGAGCTGCCTGGTACAAGTTTGATTTTCGAATGAAGGATAGCTGGTATTGCATCGGTCAAGCGATCAGACTAGCACAGGAGATCAATCTACATGTTGAAGCTCCAAACGAACCGCCCACGTTCGAGCGAGAGAAGAGTCGCAGGCTCTGGTGGCTACTGTATTTCTGGGACAGATGCCTGGCGCTCACGCTCTCACGGCCTATTATGATCGCCGACGATATTTGCAAAATTCCACTCCCAATGGATTTGCCGGATTCCGGCTACTATCCTACCGTCCGGCCTGGTTCCCAGATCACCCCTTACACGGTGCGTCTGACGACTTATCGTCTAGGAAGGTTGATGTCCTCGCTCGACACAGACCCGCAAGGTCTATTTCAGAACCTGTTGTCATTCGTCGCTGCACTACCTCCGTATCTTCATCCACAGCACCCGGACATGTCCTTGGATGAAGAATACCCATTCCTGGTCTCCCACCGCAACTACCTCGCGGCGATGATCTGCATGGTCGCCTGTGCCGTCTACAGACGCGACGTAGCTGTCCAGAACCCTATGAGTTTCTGTCTGCGCCTGTTAAAAGCCTGCGCAGATCAGTTCAAAGTATTGCAGAAACATCACTACCGCCAGTTTTTGCTCGTGTACCATAATCTGGAACCGTCTGTACTCATATGTCGAGATATTCTTCGCGAGATTAAAAATGGTCCTGGTCTTGCGCGTCTAAATTTCATGATGGTCGGCAACAGAGCGCGTGACGATGAAGTGGATCGTGAGCAAGCATTTGAGCAGGGATTGAATGCTTGGGTGTGTCTTGAAGCTGTAGAAGATGCAGTTGACCGTTTGAGGGAGATAAGACAAAATAACAAGCTGGCTGGGAATGCTTACACGGTGCTAAAGGTGCTTGTAGCGAAAGTTCGAAATGAGCTGAAGGTGCTGAAAGAGCTAGAGTCGAGTGGGGATTATACGGAATATCGAAGTCCTCGGTCGTTTATTGAGGGTAAAGGGACATCTGAACCGTCAATACATGATCCATCTTACTCGGAATCTCAGCAGCAGAAGTCGTACCCCCGGTCTGATCCATCAAATAGCCAAAGCGAAAGCCACGAGTACTCGGGAAATTGGAATGCTTATTTGCATGCGTCACTCGATGCTGGTACCGGCATCTCAAGCCAGCAATCCTCATCAAATTGTCCAGACGGTGGTAACGACACCTACTATAACAGTTATCCTGCCACAGCCATACGTCCAACTGCGGAATCCCAACTCGTACGGAGTCCATCGGATCTAGACGCTCTAAAAGATATTTCTCTTGATTTTTTCCATGACACGGGCGAGCATGGCTTTGATTTATCATTGCTGTTGGTTGGTGGTGATGCAATGTTGAATAACTTGATAAGCACAGGAATTATACCGGCGGAATAAAATTGTGATCTGGGTTTTTCCCGCGAGTTCAATTGGAGGTCGAAATTGGCGTTATTGTTCGTAGTGTGCTAGTCTATTTGGGCTAGTGCTTCTAGTGTTGGATTATCTTTTTAATGTGCATTTCTTTGTTATTTCACGGCAGTAAATATACGTTTGGCCGTTTTGCTTAAATATTCACGGCTCACACCTCGTTAAGCAGCACCACCTCAACTTAGCAGGAGTTAGAGAGCTTTTGGTACGACAACAATTCTGACGGTGTAGTTGGCCTCCGTGACATAGGGTTCTAGACGAGATAAAGGGTTGAGATAACCCTGAAACCTGAACCCCTAATTAGGACTGGTCAACACTACTGGGCGGGGCCGCGAAACTCCGAAACATGCACGCCACCGTCGCCGACAGCCGCTTATACATCGCTTTGTCAACATCTCCGATTCTCCGCGACAAGCTTGCCTTTTGAATACCAACAAACCTTACCTTCAAAATACATGCACACTCCCCGGATTTTCCTTTGACTTGCCAGAGGATCGTGACATACCGCCCGGAAACTCCGATTTCTCGGACCGGCTCGGAATCCTCCCAGAGCCCAACAGCGGCCACGATCGCGACAACTGCGAACGCTCGGCAAAAGAAATTTATCCATTTATCCTGATTTTCTTTTATAAAGCTATATTGCTCCTTCCGCTGTTCCTCCATTATTGCTTCGGAATTGCGCTGCAGCGTTCCTAAGTATCTTATTACATCAATGTCGACTTACGAAACTGCCAAGGATCAATTCATCCAAGTGAAGGATGTCAAATATGCCTACCGTTACTTTGGCGCAACAACCGGAACCCCCTTGTTGTTCAACATGCACTTCAGAGGTAATATGGTATGAAACCATCGCAGATGACTCCCAACCCTAACCCGCGGACGCTGATTATTGTTAGGATCACTGGGATCCAAGTCTTATCAACCCAATCGCAGCTACCCGTCCAATTATTCTCGTCGACAATTCAGGAGTTGGCCGATCTAGCGGCGAGATCCCCGAATCCTTTACAGAATGGGCTCAAAACATTGTCGACTTCATCGACGCTCTCAAGGTCAAAAAAATAGACGTCTTTGGCTTCTCAATGGGCAGCTTCGTTGCACAGCTCATGGCACTGAATGCGCCTCACCTTGTTCGAAAGTTAATACTTGCAGGTACGGGACCGAGCGCCGGTCCTGGCGTTCAGGATCCTGATCCCAAATATTTTCGACTCCTAGCTGATGCAGCCTCTGAAGAGGAATTTCACAATGGCTATCTGAGGACTTTCTATAGTGTTAGTGACAGGAAGCAAGCTCTAGGAGAACTTTGTTGGAAGAGAATGACTTCTGCTCGAGTGAATCGTGTAGATTACTTAGGGCTCGAAGCAACCCAAAGGCAGATTGCTGCTGTGATCAAGTGGGCCGGCGGCGGCTTTAGAGAGGATGGCAGCTACGAAAGACTGGACCAGATAAAGATACCGGTCTTCATTGCGAGCGGAAGTAATGACATATTGGTGCCTACGGAGAATAGTTGGTTATTGTGGAAGATGTTGGTGAACGCGGAAGCACAGTTGCATATCTTCCCCGATTCGGGCCACGGATTCTTGAATGAGTATGCAGACATCTTCTCAAAGCAGATTATCACATTTTTAGGTTCTTAGATATAGTCGTTCGGGAGAGTTAATGTTAATTTATAGGCGCATAGTGGAAGTTATGGATTATAGACGGTGTTAAGTGCTGAGCCAATTTTAGACCAGTCCTCTTTCCAAGAAGATATGCGCCGATGTATACAGATAGTCCCCAATGCTAGTGAATAAATTACTGGACCGCAAATAAGCGTCCTTCAGCATGCCTTGCAAATCATAGTAGATAGGTATTGCGAGACTGATCGGTGGCTCGCGTATCGAAACCGTCAGAGTGAATTTCTCAAACTTGAACCCTCGATATGTTGCAGACGGTCCCAGCGACAAAAGGGTGGAAGATGATTCCAGCGCCTCACGAATCATTCGATGGGTGGAGCTCCAACGGGTTTCCACATACTCAATGAACTTGTCTTTCAAACTATTAGACTCATAGACTGGCACACAATCCTCCGCTGCTGCTTTCGTTGCGGTGTCCTCGCTATCCAGAGAGCCATTATTCGAAGTCGAGAGAGCGCAGAATGCGATTCAATGTCTCTGTTTTCTTGCATGAGGACACAAGCGTGTACTGCCGTCGCACGACCCCCAGCTTTTTAACGGAAAGAAGGTCAGCGACGATTAGGTTCAGGACGTGTTGCCAGACAACGAACATAGCTGTCAACAACCTGAAAGGGCAATCGTTCGGAACGCAAATCGCCAGGTCCTCCGGACTTGTCCATTAGATTCAAGTACAGTTCAGACGTTAGAGTTGCATCATTGGCTGCATTATCAGCCGTAACCTTCTATTTGGAGCTCAGTCAAGGTCTTATGCAGCGGCTCCGCCATTCTCGCCTGTGTGAGCCCCACATATTTCTGTGAACTCAAGAACTTTTTCACCATATGAAACTCTGGCGTCAATCAATGTCCGATCTCTACTAATATCGCCTTGGAGGTTTTGCTAGTCCAAACGTCGAGGGACAGTGCAATTGTCTCGCAGATTCGCGCGCCAGGGTATCAAGCAACTGAGCTCGACGCACTTTGACCTGCAGGTCAATTCTACGAGCCATCGTCCTACTGCAAGTGATCCGTAGTGAGAGACAAGGCAAGTCTCTGATGCTGGAATGCTGGTGATTCGATTGACATAAAAGCGATATCATCCATCACTATCCAACGTACCAAATTTCGTTCTAAGATTCTGGCAATGTCTCCTTCAACCAGTTTCTTAATCGCCGTAGCAACTGACTGCTGTTTCATCCTTCCTTCGTGCCTTCGAGGCTATCATTACGATTGCTGTGTACCAGGCGATGCTTGTTGAGGTGCGATTTCACGTTTGTCGTAAATGTCGCTCTAGCAGAAACGGTAAGTTTTAGTTACACAATGTGCATATCTCCTTATCCTCTAGAGGTTCATTTTTACCTCGCTTTGGGCACCACCACTTTCAGTACCACTACTTTCCAGGAATGGGGGAACGTTAAAATACGACCACAGCAAAAGATTTTGACTGGAGGCATTGAGGACTGACTCGATCCTCGCGCAGCTCCTCCACAGAGAAACTCAGTTCTTGAAGAGGTTCTACAGGAGGACCTGCACCTTCAAATAATTGACTCGCTGTATCATCGGGTGTGATTGGTTCACTACCATCAAGCAAGTGAGCATGTTGAGGGCGTTTCGGCGAGCCAATAGACAAGTCATCTACACCGCTGTCGGAAACAATTTCGCAGTCGCTATCAGACATGATGTTGTAGAGATTATTCTCTTCGAGATGATATTGACGAGCTAGGATGCGTCAGAGTGCGAAATGATTTGCTGGTTTAAAGTTTAGCCATTAACCAGTGTGCTAGCAAAACTACGAATATTATTCGCAATTCGTATTTGTCGTTGACAGCTCATTTCTTGCGAAAAATGTTTATTCTACGAATTGCGAATACGAATGCGAATAGAGAAAATAGTATTCGTGTCCACCCCTAGGGATTGTCCTTGCCGTCAAGTCAAAGGGAATATCTTGTCTTCTTGTTGTATTGTTATACATTCTTGTCCTCGCTCTTCGCTCCAAGCCCTTGCCCGAAAGCGTCCAGCCTAACATTACTTACCAAGTCCTGTGACAGTTGAGTCCAATATATGGCAAAATATAATATTAATCTCCTAATTACGCTGACTACAATACCAGAATAACAGGGGTGACTGCTCATCAACTCTCAATACATATATTTAACATATAATGGCGCGTCATAAAAATCTAGTTATTATCCAAGTATGAGAAATAAGGAGAATCTATCACAACGGACTTATAAAAGTATATATTCGTCTATATAGAAAAAGGAGAAGAAGGAAAAGAAAGACAATTGCTCTATATATATGTAAAAGAAGCCCGGAGGCAGCACAAGTAAGGGTCCTGCCCTAGGGGTCCAGCCCTGAACATAAGCGAACTAACATCCTAAGCGAGCTAACATCCTAAGCGAACTAACATCCTAAGCGAACTAACACACGTGTTTACCCGGCGACAGAATCCTTTTCGACGAGTTCCCAAAACTCCTCAATGACTGTAAGCACTTCTTCAGGCAAAGGGGTAACGTTTTCGACGTTCCTTAGTGTTGGAGATAGAGTTTCACGCCAGTCGCTCGACCGGTGTGCGGCTCACGAGGTTAGGGTCTCGATGTCTCTAGAAACTTCTCGAGGCATCTTGCCGACCCTTTGAGGTTCTACACTGAGTCATCAGCAGTAGACATTTGTTCTTTTGCATTCTTTTGTGTTCGCTCGTGGTCTTTGTTGTTCTGTAGACGAACTGGCTCCGTAGTATATAAGGGCCACGTCGCCGGTTCTGTAGCGAGTTCTCCAAGTGAAATACAGTATAGCAACTCCAGTGTACTTGCACACTTAGTCACTTTTGCTCAGCCCCTAGATCAGCTCACATGGATACCGCCAAAGTGTTCGTTGACAACGTCCAGACACTGTTGTCGGCCATACCGGACAGTGTTCGCCAACACTTAGTTCTCCTCCAGCTGAGATACCCGCGATGCACCGATGAGCACTCTGGCATCGCTGCTGCTTGATATAAAAGAATGATTAAGCGACCAACGGAATGCAACCTCGTTGCTAGTTAGGCCAAATTTCTCACCAGTGACATGCAATTTGTCGCCTGCTGCGAAGTAGCTGTCCTTGTAAAATTTTTTTTGCGATAGCTGTCCAACATTGCTGTCGGCGTCATATCGGCTACCGGATTCGGGAGCCTCAAGCCTCGCCACGCTTGATGTTGGAGAAGAAGCCTCCAGCGAGAGGACTAAGGAACGCAAATTAGCAAGCCATAAGCAGGACGGGTTACAGTGACTTGCGAGTAAGCATAAAAGGCAATCCCATTCTCGTTCAAAAATGGAAGCAAGTCCTTCTCAATTCGTCGTGCAATTAAGTTGTACATTCCTTGATATACTGTGGGGCCTCACCCACCCATGCTTCTCAGCGTTGTCTAGGAAGACTTCGACCTGATCAATCTTGAAGTTCGAGAGTCAGAAATACTTGAATCTTCCATGCAAATGTAGGTCATTCAGTGCGCGGTGTGTTTCTTCGAATGCAGTCGCCAAGTCCGGGAAATGTAAATATAAGATATTAACCGATTCCACTCCAAGGCGAGAGACTTGCTCTGGGATCATCTTCATGAGGTTATCGTAGGATTGACAGTTGGGAGTCGAGCAGTCAGCCTTAGTATCGATCACGAATCCTGCGGTAGTACCGGCGCCGAGATCACCTAGAATTCGCTCGGACGCAGTCATCAGATGGAAGCCCGGATAAATATATGCTGTGTCAATTCGCTTAACCAAAAATTTCTTGAGAACATCCAAGAATGGTCTTGCGGAATCCGACTCTCACCAAAACTGGAAGAGCCGAAAATAACCTGAATTGGTGCCATACTTGCATGGAACTCAGTCGATCATTAAGTGACAGATTAAGATACTGTAAGGGAAATCATGGGTTCAGGGTTTCAGTGGGGCAAATACTTACTATACCCTTTTTGGAATCTTGGTACCAGTGGGTACCCAGCATCTAACCCTAATCCTTTCGTGAGCCAGGCAGGCCCTCAAAACAAAAACAAATTCAAGCAAATTCAAACAAATTCAAACAAGAACAAGAAACACATCCCACTCCGGACAAGAGTCTCGATCATGAAGAAACTAACACGTCGTTACCCTGAACTCTCGTCGTTCGCAAATTGTTGTACACTGTGACAATGTTTACCAGTGGAAGACGAAATCGATTGGTCTTGTATGATACGTGGCATCCATTTTTCATGACGCGCTCAATTATATACATCGTGGTTAGGGGCGGGGTTGGTACCCACTGGTATCCAGATTCCAAAAAGGGTATAGTCGGTAACTGTCCCATGATTTCCCTACTGTAAAAGCAAGTCCGGGATATAAAGGGCCTTAATTCGAATATGTGAAGTCAGACAGATAATCCGATCCGATCTTGACGACGCTAACGAGGGCAGCATGGAAACCGAGCCGAAAAGAACGTTGGGCGTAGCATGTGCTAGGAAAATGACTCTGCCGGTTGCGCAGAGTGTCTGGTGGCTCTTCTGTGAACCCTGAAACCCTTGAATTGTTTGCACTGGGAGAACTATCTCGCAGCAAATCGAGCGTTGCTTTGATGGTCTCTTTCCCATTTTCTCCATTTCTTAGAGGCGCGTTCTCCTTATGCTGCGGTGTATAATGATCTCGATGGGCACAGTAATAGACTAAAGGTTATGTTGTTTATGCTTATCCTACATCATATCACGATGTTCATTCTCTTGTCTACTTATGCTTTGGTAGCAAACGGACTTGACATTCAATTAATCGCTATTTGCATATGAAGACAATCATGCCGCCTGGTTCACAAGATTGGAGTCCAGTCAAGCGCCTTAAAAGCCTCCTCCGTTGTAACCAACTCTCTCTGAGCGGCCACAGTCATCAACTCGCGGGCATGCACCATAATGTGTCCCGGGAGGGGAGTCCAGCTGTTATCACCCAAGAGCTCCCAAAATTTCATCATGATTCCCAACTCGTCGCCCCACTTCGGCCACAGAGCCTTGTACTGTTCAAACGGGATCTGCAGGACGGTGGTAGATTCGGAACTCGTGGCGCCTCCGCTTCTGCTCCCCCATTTGGCAAAGTAGGCGTTCAGGCTCGGGAAATCCTCGACACTGCATTTGACGTATGTTCCACCGTTTTTGGGTGGATTCATAAGAACGGAATGGGCAAAAATGCCGACATTGGTACGGTGGTCGCCGACAGATGAAATTGGCGTTTTCTCCGGATCTCCAGGGTTGAGTAGGACGTATTTACCGGCACTTTTCTGGACGTGTGTAAGAGAGGATATTCGTCTTCAATGACTGGAAGCAGATCCGATGGAAATGTACTTACGATAAAGATCGGGTTGTACATCGGATAGAACAGATTGGAGGGATAAAATGTGTACCAGAGGAAGGTTGTTTTTGACAGAAGCTGCTTGTCCTTCTTGATAAACTCATCAATCCTGGCTTTGGCATCAAAATGAGGTACTGTCAGCCTGCCATGTGACAGCTTGGAGGTGTACGGAAGCGTGCTCCAGAGATAGTGCTGCAGACTCATCGTCTTGGAAGCTGCAGTGGCCATGTTGACGCCTTGTTGGTACTCTACTTCCAATGCTTCTTCAGCATCCATTTTCGCAAATGGCTCGAAGAAATCGGTAACTGCAAAAACCGCATAGGCACCTGCGAAAGACTTCAAGAGACTGGATTCGTCGTTCAGGTCGGCTCGTACCATTTCGACACCCTTACTAGTCAAGCTCTTTGCTGCCTCACCGTCCGGATTACGGGTAATTCCTCGGATTTTGAAGCTCTTGTCTTTGAGTAACGCGGATATAACGGACCCACCCTGGCCTCCGGTGGCTCCGACAACGACGATGAGTTTAGACATGATAAAAGTCGTTCT
The DNA here is from genome assembly GCA_030556285.1 of Lipomyces yamadae. Classification (NCBI taxonomy): domain Eukaryota; kingdom Fungi; phylum Ascomycota; class Lipomycetes; order Lipomycetales; family Lipomycetaceae; genus Lipomyces; species Lipomyces yamadae. The sequence goes on along the minus strand of JAKTPU010000112.1, from coordinate 19,437 downwards.
GTTTGAGTTTGAGGGCTTAGATGGTCTACAGCTGAAGTAAACCGATCTGCGTAATGTCAGTTGGTGCGCCGGTCTGAGTAACGTCAGTTGGTGTGTTCCATATGTAAAGAATCGCTGTCCATCATCCTTTATATCCTAATCCTGCACAACACTGCAAGCATCATCAAAAGCACCAACATAATGTTCTGCCTAGCCGGAACGGATGCAATGGAACGCGGCCCGCGGAGGAAAAGCGAATTTGCTTTGGCTTCCTCGGACCTCGGTGGGAATGAATTACATTGGTGAAGAGAGCAGAGGCCGTGTGCCAAGATGCTTACCAACCGAGCCGGATTGTGGCTGAATAGGCAATTTTTTGTTACCAAATGCAAGGAACTCCCTCCGAAATGTCCGACGTGGCTGACAGCCACACCGACAACAATATCCTTGTGCAGTTATGATTACTCGTGGTTATCCGGCGACGCCTTGCACGCCGCATGAACAAATTATTAGGGGGCGACAACACAGCGGCTGCGAAATGTTGCTAGGGCGAGAAAGATGGCACTAGAAATAGTCGAACACCCCGTCTGCCTACGTGAGCACTGGCCTAGCATGCTCACGGTCTGCCACTGATAGTAACGGGACCACTAGACTTCCACAGTATGGTGGTATCTAACTGAGTTGAAACTCCTTCTGGGAGGATCATCAAGCGCTTGCGGTACTGCTTTTTTCATCGCGCGGCTCGGAGAAATCGGACTTTTCAGGGTAACGTCAAGATACCGTTGAAAGTCGAGCAATCCGCGGAACGCGGACAGTTAGACAATTGTTAGATGAAATTGTGTATGGCGTAGTTGAACATACATGGGCTTACTGTTAACTAAGGGTAAAAAAGCATTGAAAAATATTCTGCTCTCCTATTTTTGGTGTGGTTGTTAAGTTAAGCTTGACGACTTTTGCTGAAGTGCACGGGCCATCGGGGGTGTTGACATAATAAGCTTTCGGCCAAACGAAATACATCGGCGCCGATGAGGGGCTCGCTAAATTGGGGACTGGGGGTGACATATCATACAAAGCCGCTCCAGACCGCAAGGTATGACGGCTGATGCGATCGATTATTGAAAGTAGGTCGGATTCTAGCACAGTATTACGCTACAATTTGAGATTAATTCGCAATGGTTTATCCCGACAGTTTCAAAGGTTTTGCAGTCGAATCTTTCGACAACTGGAGTTACACAAAGGAAATAGAGGTAAGCTCATATCTGTTTCAATTGCATAAGTCACTAACAGATTCTCAGTATAAGCCAAAGCCTTTCGGTCCATACGATATCGACATCAAGGTCTCCGCCTGCGGAGTATGCGGATCTGATGTTCATACTGTAAGGGCCGGTTGGGGCACCGCCCACCTCCCTCTTGTTGTCGGTCACGAAATCGTTGGCACGGCCATCAAGGTCGGCGACAAAGTTTCTGATATCAAAGTCGGTGACCGTGTCGGTGTTGGCGCACAGATTGGTTCGTGCATGAAATGCGATGATTGTAACAACGGCAATGAGGCATATTGTGAGCAGAGGGTGGGTACTTATAACGGTCTGTATCCGGTTGACAATGAGGACGGCGCCGCCGGCGTTATTACGCAGGGTGGCTATGCGTCACATGTACGTGCCCATGAACAGTTCACATTCAAGATCCCTGATGTGCTTGAGACGCATTTAGTCGCGCCAATGATGTGTGCTGGTATCACTACTTACTCCCCCCTCGTGCGCAATGGATGTGGACCGGGAAAGAAAATCGGAATCATTGGTATCGGTGGTCTCGGTCATTTTGGCATACAGTGGGCAAAGGCATTGGGTGCAGACTCTGTCGTTGCGATTTCGCGGTCGGATGCAAAGAAGGAAGATGCGTTGAAGCTTGGTGCTGATGTGTTCGTTGCGACGGCGAAGAAGGGATGGAACGAGAAGTATAAACGCAAGCTTGATTTGATCGTCAATTGCGCGAACTCGACGGACGGTTTCGACTTGGGGGAGTACTTGTCCCTGCTGAAGACACACGGCCGGTTCATCAACGTTGGACTTCCGGAGGGTGATGGATACAAGATTAATCCGATGTCGTTGCTGTCGAACGGCGTGATGATTGGTACGACCCATATCGGAAGCAAGGCCGAGATTTTGCAAATGTTGGATTTGGCGGCCGAAAAGGACATCAGACCATGGGTGATGACGATTCCGGTATCAGCGAAGGCCTGTGGCGAAGCGCTGAAGAAGTGCTACGAAAACAAAGTCAAATACCGCATCACACTGGTTGACTATGACAAGGCGTTTGGGAATTAATAAGATGCGAAATTGAATTGCATAGATGAATTAAAATTTATTCACAATGTGTTAAGATGCTGTGACGCGGTCAAGGTCTGGTCCAGCGGACGGATGTCGCCTATGACGAGCATCCCGTATCTTGACCAATTCCTGACCGCTCTCTAACCACGGTTCATTGGTAACATGAGAGATGGTGCTTCTCGCTTATGTTCTGTAAGGATTATTTCAGGGTTTCAGGGAAAATGTCATTAGGTAAGACAACAACAAAGTAGCTGTACTGCCAGAATCATCCTCTAGGAAAAACTCGATCGCACATATCGATGTCAAAGGCGTCTCAAACACCCTTCGTCTTTTACAAGCCCTGGTGCTCTGAGAGCTCAACTAATGTTTGACTATGGAAGGTGTTGCTATTTTAATTCTGTCCCCATAAGGTGTAGGTGTATACGGTTGACGGACGTAAGGTGTTCGAACATACAATATTTACGAATATGTATCAATATATACGAATAAAAAATTTATTCGCATTCGCATTAGTAAGCTACGAATATTTAAATATTCGTATTAGTATCCTGCCTGAAAAATAATTATACGTTGCATATACAGCACAAGTTTCGATTAAATTAAGCCTGTTCGTGCGCCTTCTGCATCTCTATTAACTGGCGCGTCGTGTCAACAATTGTATCCTTAAAGGGCCGGAAAGACAGTCCTAAAATTTCCTTTGCCTTCGATGCAATAATTCCGCCGTTCTCGTTAGCCTCCCTACACCAATCATCCGAGTCATCTGGTCCTACAGCGTATGCCTCTCCTTGAGCTTTATACTTCTGTATAATTCCAATCAAGGCCGCGTATGTGTAGAGCCCACCAGATACAAGGATACGCTGATTTTCGGCTTTCGGATTGCCGAGCGCCGCAACATGTGCAGTGGCTAGGTCACGCACATCAACAAAGGCGAATATATGTGATGGATCTGGATTGACGGGATTTTGCATGAGATTGTGGATGTATGAGCTTGAAGTGTTGAGGGTAGAGAGACTGATTTCTTGTTTCATCGGACCCCAGACCAGAGGTGGATTGAATACTGTGACAGAGAAACTGGGCTTATGTGTCTTAACGAAATCCCACACAGCCTTTATTTGATATTAGCAATGTTGGTCACAGCATGCATCGCGTACTAACTTACCATCTCCGCAAATTTCTTACTCGCTCGATATGCGACACGGCCGTCGGATTTTAAAGCTTCATCCCAGCTGATGTTATTCCAATCTGCCTCAGTGTAGGTCTTCTGCCCTCGGAGATTTAGCGGCCCGCTAAACACAGCGGCAAACGATGAGGTGATAACAATTTGTTTGACACTCGGCGAGTACTGTTGAACGGACTTCAAGACTTCCTGAGTTCCATTCACAGCTGGAAGAAGAAGATCTTTTAAATTATCATCGACGGTGGCTTTGAATGGGGAGGCCGTATGAATAATGTAGTCCATGTCCTTGACGGCATCGTCGAAGGCACCGGGAGCAGCAATGTCCGGAATGATCGCGAACGAGAGCTTACGGGTTGGGAATTGCTCTCGAAGGAATTTGGACTTGCCCTCCGAACGTATCGCTGCGCGGACGGAGTACCCTTTCGAGAGCAGCTCTTTGAGAACGTGCACGGCAATAAACCCAGTGGCACCAGTCAGAAGAACGTTGGACATCGTTGATGAAGGATAAGTAAGGTCTGCAGAAGCTGGATACATAGGAATAGAGGCTCACTCTATAGCAAGTCTGTGGATGATGGAGGGATAGATGTTCACTTCATCGCGCTGTACTACGTGTATTTATCATGACCTTCCGCCGGAATAGACTTTCTCTCGGATCTAATTACAACTACGTCAGCACAATGCTTCGGAGGCAGGATATGGTGCTCCGCGCTCACCTGACGATCATGCGTTAGGAGCTGACGAGAATGTGTGGATCATTTGTCGGTCGGCATTCGAACTCCGACGAAGTCCGATAGAAATCAATGCCGACCGCGGGACCCGCCATCGGATATTTAAATCTAATATATGTTACCCTGAACTCTAATTGACGCGCGCTTCCAGCGAGCCCATCACGTGAAGGAAGCAGTGCAGTCCTTCACATTGTAAACTAGGGTTCAATAATGGGCTAGGTCTTCAATTCCGTTTTGGTGATGGATAACTATCACAACGGACATATATTATTGCCTATCTCCCCAAAAGGAGAAAGAAAAAGGGAAAGAAAGATGACACATATATGAAAGAGGCCCAGAGGCAGCACGAGCAAGGGTTCCAGCCCAATGGGTCCGGCCCCTGAAAGTAAGCGAACTAAAACATCTTCTCCATACACGTGTACACGTACGTAGCCGGCGACAATAACGCGTCCATAAATAAATCTCAGGCATTAGAGACTATTTTAATCTCTATTGCTTGCAATCTAATTCATGTCTTAGGATCTCTGTCGACTACGCGCCGTTGCCTGGAGTACCAATTTTCCTGATTCCCATTAAAAATTCATTTACATAGTTGGAGGCTTGGATGAGAAAGAAACAGACTCTGCAGAGGGGTTCGTTAATTTTGAAGGGTTTAATGCCATGAATTGAGGTGATGGCCAATAACTCTGGTATATCATTTAGATCATGCGATATACATATCGAAGCAGTTATAACTAAGTTAACTTAATACCTTTACTCGCTCATGTTTATAGTGTCATTATGAATATATATATATGAAATCTGATGAATTAGCAAAATTTGATAGATAAAGCTTTGAAAGCAATAGGTGCCGCCTCACATAGGAAAGCGATTCGCCTAATCGTGCATTCCCACAATACAATCATAGCGTACCATCCCATATAATCATCAACAATATCAGCCGGATGTGACTCTGTAGATGTCTCTGTGAGGTTGGTTATATTGGTAGATTTGCAGGTGCACCTGCTGAGAATGACGTAGGAGGGGCTTTTTGAGCAGACACAGTGATAGGCTGCAGTTGGTGGAGAAATGGATAATAGTACTTTGCTGGGCAAAGTATATAGGATACGCACTGATGCAAATATTGCGGAGGAAGTTGAGGATATGGTTCTGGCGGCAACGAATGAATGGTGGCATGCCCAATGTTAATGGATTCGTTCCAATCGTTTGGCTGTTATCGGAAAATCATTCTGGAAACTGTTGAAATATATATATTGACGCACACTTAACTAAAACAACTTGATCTATGACGGGTTCCAAGTCCTCTATATATACTTAGGACCTTGTCTTCTGGAACCTTCTGGACATGTAACTGGAATCTTCCAGACATCCCAATTGCGTCATAGTTACATCTTTCTAGAATCTACGATCTTAGGCTAGAGTCTTCTACACATTTCCACAGAAACGAACAAAGCAAATATTGCCATTATTTGTACAGGATTGACACAGGATTTGACGCAGCACAGATGAGTCTCGAGAATTCGCCACTTGGAGCTCTGTTCCACAGAGTCGAACTCCTCTTGATGACAGCGCTTATTCGCAGCATCGAGAAGCGTAGCCCCTGGTAGACTGATTTGCTTGCAACTACGACCTACACAAACTTTTCTCTGACTTCGTCCGTGGCTGTGCGACCGTCAGGTCATCGCTATCTTCTGGATACCTTGTAGATCTCTCTTTGGTGTACCTTACGGGAATCCACCGTTTCACAGTTCGGGCGTTTGCCTGAATTACAGTCCGTACTCCTTTCTATTATTACAAGGTTAGTGTTAGCGACAATGAAGTCGATCCTTCAAGCAAACCACGAAATGGCTTGTTTTAGACGGTCTAGATCTAATAGACAGTTCAGGGTTTGAGGGTTTACAGATAGATTGAGCTGATAAACGCTAATCCTATGAGAGTACAATGTAAGACAAGTCCGAAGAGTCGGACTTTCGGCTTAGCAAGCCGATATTGGTCGGGTTGTCTCGAACCATCCTCCGGTTTGAGTCCTGCGTAGCTTCTCTAATGTTTTTGTGAGGTCGATGGGTACCGCGCCCCGACATTTGTGTCCACCTAGGCGGCCTACTAACAGTTTGCCACTCAACAGCCATCTCACCTTCGGATCCGCCCATTCCTTTACAACGGACCAAACCAAGACTTGACGTTGGGAATATGAGAAGAGCAAGCGTACAAGCTACTTTTCAACCCCCAGTAAATTTACTTAGCTAATCTGTACTGAGAATATTTACATTCACAGCTGGTAAAATATTACAATCATAAATTATTTGAACAGCACTGCCCTACGCTAGCCCGGAACAACATACTTCTTCAGCCGTTGAGGGTAACAAAGTATATTTCCGAAGACAGAGACGCGCCGAGGCATTGGGAAGCTCTTGAAGCATTCGACGGACATCAGACTCATTGTGGCGTTTAGTTCCGTCCCGAAACACCAATGTAGAAAACGAGGAGTCGGTACCGACCCTAAGTAATGATGGCAGGTCAGGCGCGTGATGCAGCGGATAATGCAGAACCATTGATATGTAACTCCGATTTTTGGCCCGAGAGCATCCTGGCATGTTAAGGTTTTCATGTGTATTTCCAAGGGTACTTAAAGGTCATGGATTCTTGGCTTTCCTTGGTGCATTTCAATCGACGCTGTACAGCTTCAACTCCTGGACCAAAATATGGCTTCGGAAGCCCCTACATCTTTCTTGGGCTGGGTTGCAAACTCCAAGACTGCTGCGGAAGGACACCTCGAGTTCATGGAGTTCACTCCCAAGCCTTTCGCTGACGACGATGTCGACATTAAAATCACTCATTGGTATGATTTTTTACTAAATGGGTCAGGATTCGAGTGCTAATGTCACGCTAGTGGTGTCTGCGCCTCTGATATTCACACGCTCCGTTCTGGGTGGGGTGAGACCGATTATCCTATCGTTGTCGGTCACGAAATTGTCGGGACCGTCGTTCGCAAAGGCAAAAACGTTAGGGACATTGAAGTGTAAGTTCCTTTACTGGACCTACATGGTCAAAGCCCGCAGCATCTGAAGCTCAACAGTGGCGATCGTGTTGGTGTCGGCGCTCAATGCTACAGCTGCCTGAACTGCAATCAGTGCAACAAAGGTAAAGAGCAGTATTGCCCGGATTACGTCTGGACCTACGGCATGCGCTTTGCGAATGGTTCGAAGTCTTACGGCGGTTACGCTGAATACGGCAGATACCCGGCCTCTTTCGTTTTCCAGCTCCCCGACTCGGTCCCCAGTGACATTGTAGCTCCTATGCTCTGTGGTGGATTAACGGTCTACTCTCCACTTAAGCGCTATGGTGCTGGGCCGAAGAAGACTGTCGGTATCGTCGGCATTGGCGGTCTCGGCCACTTTGGTGTCCTATTTGCATCCGCACTTGGTGCGAGCAAGGTCTATGCTATTTCTCGTACACGAAGAAAAGAGTCTGATATCCGGAAAATGGGCGCGACTGACTTCATTGCCACCAGCGAGCCTGGATGGGTGGGGAACAATATGCAGTCCATCGATCTGATTATCAGCACTGCTAATGACGTCTCAATCCCCATGTCAGACTATCTCAAGCTTTTGACGGTTGGGGGCACCTTGGTCCAGTGTGGTGTTCCGGAAGGATGTCTTCCGAATTTTGATCTGAATCCCTTTATATTCAACGATGTCCACCTTGCTGGTACTTTGATTGGAGGTCGGCAGGACATGAAGGATATGCTGCAACTGGTGGCTTCAAAGAATATTAAGAGTTGGATTGAGACCAAGCCCATGTCAAGCGTGAACGATGTCATCCAGCTGATGGACGATGGAAAGGCACGCTACCGATACGTCCTCGTTAACTAATTTATACACGTTGTAGCTTAATAGAACCATTGGATAATAGTAGATTAATCGTAGATTCTTTATACCATTGCGTTGCACGTATGTCCTTGTTCTCGCCGCTTGATTCGAGCTTTCTGATCATTGGCTTCGTGGTTCATCCTGCTCCGCTTCTTTGAGCTTACCCTGTGTAACGTGCAAGTAGTAATATACTCTTGCACTAATAATGTTCACAGGAGGGATCACAGTAATAAAGGTATATTGAACAGCAGTTTAGAATAGACAAAGTCAGTAGCAGGATGTGTATTCAACTGAAGCCTGCCTTTTCCAACTCCCGGGTTCACGATCCTTCTTTTATAGACAGTCATTCCCTGTTTTCGGGAGTACCCAGTTTTCAGATCTAATTGACAGTACCCTTACACAGCCCCCAAAGGGTTGCAGCCTTTCACTGCCAATCACTCACAGAGGTGGCTGTGATCGTCCAGCATAGCCTCCTCTGGGTTGCAGTCTTTTCCTTCACAGTCCTTCTGGGCTGCATCTTCAGACGATCATTTGCGGTTGTAGCAATGCAGTTGTTCTTGTACAGCCCTTCTCAGGTTGTATCTTCTGGTGATCTGTTCCGGATGTGGCTGTGTAGCTTGGAACGTTGGCTGTACTGTTCCGAGGGTTGTTGTTCACGCAACGCCAATCGCACACCACTTCGGTGTTGTTAAAATTATCTGATCTGTCGCGATGACGGCGATGTTGATCTCTCACCAGTCCGGTGTTCAGGGTTCCACCAACTCCGGTCTTAGGGCTCACATCCCGGGGGCCGTTACAGGCTGGCAAACGATTCAACTGGATTGACGGATTGATTGAATTGACGGACAATGGGTCAATTCAATCAACCCAATCGGGCCGACTCTAGTAAATCAATCAATCAATTCGAAGAGCCGGTTGATTGATGAAATTGATGGATTGACGGGCTGCGGCTTGGCCGGCGTGTGGCACACGCGTTGGATCTTCGGCTTACCCAACTGCCGCTGGCATTGCACGCTACGGGCAGCCGCCCAGCCCTGTAAACAAACACGCGTTTCCCACTCCCTTGACCGCGAATAGCTTCACAATAACCGCAACAATCGAAATGGCTGAATCTACATCTATAGACCCTCAAACGAGTGATTCAGGATCACGTTCTACAAGCTCTGACCCTCCCGAGCTGCCCCCGATCATTCAAGACGACCCTGACGCGTGGGAGATCTTCCCTTGGTCCAAATTCCCCGGGTTCGTCAAAGCTACGCGCCCTGGATCCCTTACATCGTGGATCTGATATTATGGCTACGATATCGAGTCTGCTAAGGCTTCAAATCAGAAGAAATGGGTCTGTCAACGCTGTATTTTGAAGGGGTCGAAGCCGGCATCCTTCTCAGCTGCCGGCCATGTCAATATCGAGCGTCATCTTCACGATCAGCACTCCCTTGAGGACCCAACCGGGTTGTTTGATTAAGTGCTGTATCAATTGTCAATTCAATTCAATCAATTCAATCTGGGCCTTCCATTGGTCAATCCAACTGGCCATCACGGTAGATAACCATCAATCAATTCAATCGGACCTCCCGGTTGATTGAATTGAATTGTTTGCCAGCCTGGGCCGTTACACCCTGTTCTCCTAGTTGATCAGATGCAATGTCTCCTGTAAAGATTTTCAAGATGTAACGTCAGATCCCCGACCGAGGAAGCCGATACCACCGGCTGTTGTGGCTGCTGTGATTGAGATGGGACAGTTAGCTTGGCCATTGGCGCAGCTGCTACGATGGGGAACTTTACTCATGTATAGGCTTAAAGGAAGTATCCTAGATGATGGACACAATCATAGTGGAGTCGATATTAGTCATATTTTAAGTGTGCTGTACCTGCTGAAGCTGGTAGCTGTGAACCCCCCCGAATTACCTAAAGCGCAAGCGTGCAGCTGTCAAGAAGTACCTGCCGCGGTTGCCGAGGCGTAGAATGGGATGCATAATCACCGGCCTTGTGTGACAGTTTTGGCGCTTAAGCCTGAAACCTGAAATCCGTTAGTGAGTTCCGAGAATATCCTATCGGTGATTATACTTCAGTTGAAGGTCAATCGCCGTCCAGAGAGGCCATCGCCGTTCGGGCATGCTAAGCCCGGTTTGCCTGAACAACACGTGATAAGTAACCTAAAATGTGGTGAGCGTCGTTTGAATTCGGCGTTGTGGCGTCGGCGGTACCTGTGGCGTCGGAGGTACCTGTGGCGTCAAAACAGTTACAAGGTTCAGCCCTAGGATGAAAACGACAATTGGGCCGCACTGTCCTTTGTTGAGGCAGTCTGTTGTTACGATGTTGAAGATTGACAGACTTTCAAGTGATGGGCATGGGAAGCTTATTTATTAAGGTCTTGCGCTGCAATGTATTCCGTTGTCGGTTGCCTACCGATCTCATAGATTCAACATGCGTTGCTTCGTGTTACTTGTCACCTCTGCCCTTATACTTGCGAATTTGTCAACCGCTTTTCCTGTTGCCGGCCTACACCCTGGCAGTCTTCACGGCTTTAAGGATGCTGTTGTTTCTCTGTCAGCTGCCGGAAGTGCTATCTGCATTACCGGCATTGTCGCCGTGAACGTTTCAACAAGTACGAATGAAAAGCTTCACTTCGGAGAACCATCTAGTCAATTTGCGGTGACGGAGACATTTGCTGAGTTCTTATCAGTGAATTCATCTCTACAGTCTCGAGTTTATGGAGGTGATGCCTCCGTCTCTGGAACTTTCAATATTAACGCCAAGCTTTGCTATCCCGTCGGCTGGTCGGCCAAAACATCGTCTAAAGCTATTCAATTCTTAATCCATGGTATTGGATTCGATAAATCGTACTGGGACTTTGCCAGGAGGTACAGCTATATTGATGCCGCAGCTGCAGCTGGCTACCCCACGTTTTCGTATGATCGTCTGGGTACGGGAGCTTCCGACCACCCCGATCCGATTCAGGTGGTCCAATCGTCTCTTCAAGTCGAAATCGCGCACGCTTTGATTCAGTCTCTCCGCGCCGGTGGGTTTGGCGGTCAAAATTTTGACTTCGTTGTCGGTGTTGGACACTCGTTCGGTTCTATTCAGTTGATCGGAGTCAGCGCCACGTATCCTAAGGATCTTGATGCTGTTGTTTTAACAGGATTCTCCCTCGATACAAATGGTTTAGGGCTCACATTTGCCGACTTTAACCTCGACATTGCGAGTCAGAATCAGCCCTTAAGGTTTCCAACACTCCCTCGCGGTTATCTTGTTACAGAGTCTTCGATCTCAAACCAATTTGCATTTTTTCGCTATCCTCAATTTGATCCTAGAAGTATGTACATTAATTCCTCGTAATTAGTGGCCATAGTGCTGACATTGATTGCAGTTTTTGCCCAAGTCGAGTCAACAAAGCAGACTGTGACATTTGGTGAGATATTCACCGTAACCAAGCCGATCGTGTCTGCAGAATGCTTCACTGGCCCCGTAGATGTTGTCATTGGGCAATATGACATGATCTTTTGTCAAGCTAACTGCACCGAGCCCAGTGACCAATCAGTCTTGGTTCAGCCTGCGCTGTACCGTGCAGCCAGCAACGGGTCGCAGGCATATATCGTACCGGGCGCAGGTCATGCCATTAACCTTCATCTGGAGGCGAATAAGGCTTTTGTACAGATCCAGAATTTTGTCAAAGTTAATGGATTCTAATTGCGTCTCAAGTTGGGTAAACGAGCACGTTGTGTATCATGTTGGGATGTTGTCGTGAACGATGTCGTGCGCTGTTCTTTGTGCGCCTCCTAAATCTGAGGGATATTATTTGTATTTACCAAAACCCGTGAACAGGAATGGGCAGATTGCTATCATTCGTTATTTTTAAGTTTATCCTCAAGGACTGAATAGAGTATTTTTCCAAAGAAAGACTATCTATGTGTAACACGGTATAGGTGTTATGGAATAGGACAGAAGGCTTTGCAATAGAATAACAAGAGAATGTATTTTGGCAAAGTACTGAAGCCTAAAGTCCTCCCTCCTCCGCTCCTCTGTAGTCTTTATATACATTTTAAATACAATACTTAGTACATTGACAGTTCTCTGGAGCGGTGGGGCATGCTTCTTGCTTCTTGCGCGAGATCCGGACGGTACTGTAACATTGGTCACCATGCGGCACCGCTTCCGCGGATCCTGCGCCACGTGTCATTGTGACCTAGACCGCCGCACTCGACGCCGCATAACTCTCGTCGATCCACGCCGCATCAGCATGTCGAACTTTATGATTGTGAAGTGCGGCGCCGCTTCCACGCTTCCAGGGTAACGGGGAGTTATTGTTATACGGGTGCATGGTGATGAACGGCCATTAGATAAGATCCACCCTGCCTCATCCGACAAATAATGAAGATATTGAGGAAGAGCTATCAATCTGATAGAATTTCTTGTCTTATCAATTGAATCAAAACCCTTAGTAGACACTTAACCTGTAATATACTGGTCAATTGCTCGGAGACTATGCCATAGGCACAGATGGTGGTGATGTTTGATGTCAGCGGGGATGGAGGACAAGACCGTTGATTCAGCTCCAAGGAACTGAAAAGATTCTTTCGAGTCCATGTGTGAACTCACTAATCAGTGATTAGAAAAATTCAGTTTAGTTAACTTGAATATTTCCTTGGGCCCCCTTTAGTTAAGGGCAAATAAATGCGTCGCTAATTAAGCGCGAACCAAGTTGCACTCCTGTCCTGGTTATCAAGGTACGTCATGGAACACACTGAGTTGGTCAACCTTCTGTACGGAAAATTCCAAACTAAGAATTTTTGGTGATGTTCCAGTTGGGAGTTTAGTGGGTCACTAATTGCTTAAATCGTAGCTGATGCTTTCTAACACGTAACTGTAGAGTATGAGAGTACTGTAGAACTGACTTCTATTTTCTTTCCCATAAAGGGTGTTACCATAGGGTCTAGCCACACTTCCAGCCATAAAACACCAACTCCTTATTTTCTGGCAAAATGAAAGTATGGCAGCCCACACACTAAGGTGCCACAAATCAATTAGGGCAGGCACGCCAGGATCCGGAAAATGAGTGTCAGGCTAGTTAAAATACCATTTTCAACAGAAGGCAAGGCTGGCGCGCAGTCTTTGTCGCGAAAACGTACAAATTACAGCGACGGCTGCCGAAATCTTTGGAATTGGAGTGAGTTTAATATAAATTTCGCATGCTATATAATAGGACAGGGATCGGCACGGATACACGGATAACGGATATATCCGCGGGCGGATATCCGTCAAAAATATGCGGATAGACATTAGGAGATACGGATACGGATACATATAAAGCAATCTTGCTAGTCATATCCGTGGATAATATCCACGGATAATCACATAAATAAAGTTATTAGGGTAATTATTGTCGAGAGAGCTATTGAATTTTTCGGCTGTGTCGGGAATAGATAGTCAGAAGTCAGGGCATGTGTCCGACATCGATCGGTACTTTGACGATGCTGTCATTAATCTCGCAAATACTGATGGTAACGAAGACTGGCTGTTTGAATGGTGGAACACTCATAAAGGGAATATCCCCAAATGGCGCGAGCTGCTCGCGATTTCCTCCCCCTCCCTGCTTCTGAAGTTGCCTGTGAGCGGTTGTTCAGCCAGGGGAGAGACTTTCAGGGTTCAGGGTTCAGGGTTTCAGGGTTCGACGGCCTCCTCGTTCCACCGGTTTGTGTCGATGGTAACCTCCTGATTGATGATGGGATTGGCCGCAGCGCGATTGCTGCTCGTCAGCACGAAACGCTTGATGGACGGCTCCTTGGCGGCCGTCTGGAGGAAATTTCGGACGGCCTTGATCATGGGGTTGATCGCCTTGTTGGGATCCGCACCAAAGGTCATGTCGGAGGCGACATGGACGATGCCGTCAACGCCCTTCACGGCCGCGTCCAGCGCTCCTGGGGCCGCCACATCGGGGACAAGGACGATCTCAAAAGCGGCGGATGGATTGCGTTCAGCGAAGGCATTTTTGACCCAGGCGGCCTTGTCTTCCGAGCGCACCGTGCCGCGCACCTTATAGCCCTTTCTCAGCAGGCTGTCTGCAATGTGCGAGCCGACGAAGCCATTGACCCCCGTGACGATCACCAACCCCCCCGGAGGAACAATGGTACTGGGCGAGCTCATGGTGTACTGCTGCGAAGAGGGAGATATGGAAGATGTAGTAAGAATTTTCGCGAGTGTTATACTGCGTTACTGCAAGGACTTATGAAGCTCAATTCACCACGCTCTGGTTGCCCAGGGACGGCGCAGCGCATTATATATCCGCTTCGCAGCCGGGACATGCAAGACGCCATCGCCAGAGTCGTTATTAATACACCGGAGGCCGCGGCCACAATTACTAATATACCGGTTATCACTAATATATCGGACCGGCGTCGTCTCGGACTCGTGGTTCCTTTAGGACGACCATCCATCTCCGGCCGTCCAGACACCCGCGCCCGGACCACGCGAGGACGCGCAAGTCACGACGGGCCCAGCGACGGAATTTTTAATTTTTTTAATTTTTATTTAATTTTTAATTTTTATTTTATTTAATTTTACTTAACTAACTATTTAACTAATATTTGATTTCGATTTATTTATTTACTTATTAGCTGGAAATATGCATCGAACTCCGATAGAACGTAGCTCCAGTCACGGACTTGAAGACTTCGACCGCTCACTTGGGAATGCGCCTTCGGGCCCCCCTGAGCTGTCATTAGCAGATAGTATTTTTGGGATGCTACTCCGAAATACGAGTTGGTCCAGCAGGCTACCCAATGAGGCTCTCTCTGAACTGTGGCAAATGTAACAAATGAACAAGTTATCCTTGGTTCCAGCTTTGCTTGCTGAATTGAGGCTAGGGCCCCAGAAAAGAGGTACTAAATGAACGTGTTTATTAATTCTAAAGGGGAAAAGAACACCATCGAATACAATACAAGACCCCAAAGAAGAAACTGCTTATTTATGATCCCACGAGCTAACGAATATGCTTTTCGCTCCAAGTTTTCTCTCGCTGCTCGAAGTACTCCCATTGTCTATAGCACTTTTGTAGACCCACGCCTTGCTCCGTCACGCTTTGGGTGCGCTTTTGAAGTGGCCCTTGGCTATGAAAATAAGACTGAGGACCAATCCGAGCCCCGCCAAGCCAACGGAAAACCATAGGGCGCTACGGTAGCCGAGAAGCTTGTCTGACGTCGTCATCCCACCATTATTGATGTTCGTCTCGATCGTGCCGGCAAAGCCAAGACCGAGCGAGATGCTATAGTTGACGACAGTCATGACGATACTGGCACCCATACCCTGGTACCGCTGTGGCACGGCGTCCGAGAAGATCATGGCTGAGGCGGGGAACGACGTGTCCATACCAACGGTTATAATGAAGACGCTGAAGAAGTAGTATGTCCAGTAAATTGTGTGCGGGGGTCGAGCCGCGGCAAGGATGGATCCAACGAGGTAGGCGACCTGTCCGACAACCATGATCCAAGACGCGGGAACCTTGCCAACCAACTTGCCAACGGCCAGAGCGGAGATCAAACCGGAAGGAATGACAGGATTAACCACGCCGCCATTTGGACGGCAGTCGTACCACTGATGTTGAGCGCGACTTGTCCGATGTAGAAGACCTATGTTCGGCATTAGTTTCGATTTTTTGTAGGGTCAAGAGTGAAACTCACCCAGATACCAAAGCACGCCCAGCCGGTTGCCGTGCACGCAAAGACGAACGCGATATCCGAATTGAAAGCAGCGAGGGGCAGAATGGGCGCTTTGGCCCAATAGACCTCAATGCCGAAGAAGGCCGCCCCGAAGAGGACACCGAGAATCAGGCACACATAAACGTATGGCTGCTGCCAACCGGCCACCACGGCCTGGTTCCATGAAAAGTTGAACAACACCAGGGCCGTAACACCAGTCAATCCTCCAGGAATATCCAAATCCTCGAGCTTTTCACGAATTGATCGACTCTGTTTCGGCTGCACAGGCAGAGGAGGAATTGTCCAGGCAGCGAAGGCGGCTACACCGGCAAGAGCAATCGCCTGGCTCCAGTAGATCCACGGCCACCAGACCAGCGCAAATAGGCCCCCGAACAAGAAACCGGCAATGGCTCCAAAGGGGGCGGCTCCGCCGAACCAGGCGAACGACATATTCTTACGCGGGCCGGGCGAGTACGACTGGCCCAAGATGGCCAGGCCGTTGGGCAAGGTCAGCGCGGGGCCCATGCCCTGGAATACCCGGGCAAAGACGAAGAGCACATGCGTGGAGTAGACGGCGAGTCCGGCGACGAGCGACCACAAGGCGTACCAGGTCATGCCGATGACGAAGACCCTCTTGTTGCCAAACTCATCGCCCAGACGGCCGCCGATTAGGATGAAGGTGCCGATGGTGAGACTGTAGCCGGCGATCAGCCAGGACAGCTGGCCCTGGTTGGAGATGCCGAAGGACTCGCCAATCACGCCGACAGTGCACAGCGTGTTTCCCAGGCCGACCTGATTGGTGAACATGGCTGTGCAGAGGGTGCCGATGAAGAGAATCTGCCGCGGGGTGGACAGCGCATCGGCAGGGTAGACGTTTCCATCTTCCCTGTGCTGCTCATTGGACTCGACATCTTTTCTCTTCACGTCAGCCAAAGACTCAACAATTACACTGGAATGTCCCTGATGCCGACTCACCTAGCTGTTGTGATGGGGCCGGGGAGGCCTCACCGGCCTCAGATTTGACGGGCAGCTCCGTCGACTCAGGTGAGGAAGTCATGGCGAGGAGGCTTTACCTTCGTCGAATGGCGCGGAAATAGGGACAGAAGAGAAATGCTCGAAGAGTCGCACAAACCGTGATATGGATATATGAATGAATGTTTGTCAGCGTTCCGCCCATGCCCGGCTAAGAACCACATTGCTCCGGCTCCGGGACGGGGAGACCGGCCGACATGCGGCTGACCAAGCAGGGTTGATCTGATGATCCTATTTTCTGATTCTCTGAATTGATTTGTTTTTGATTTATTCTCTGGTTTACTTTCTCATTCATTCCACGCCGGTGGCCTGCTCCTGAAACTCGCCAGCGCCCAAGACGCTAGTATCGAGCCGGGCCCTAGTCGCGAAGCCGCACGCCCCCGGTCAGGGGCCCCGTAAATCAGGGGTCCACATTTCTCAGTTAACGTACACAGTACCTACGATCCAGCATGGCCTCGAGAGCCGAGAGCCGACAGCCGAGAGTCGAGCGCAAAACAGAGCACAAGCCGTCGCGCCGGGAGAGAGAACAGCAATTATTAATCCTGACGGAGTCCCGAATCGAGCGCGAGCCGCAAGGAAGGACGACTACGGTGCGAGGTGCGGAGCGAGATGGTCGTCACGTGCCTTCAGGTAGAATTGCCTCAGGAGCTGGGTGGTCGTCACGTGCGTCATCACGCCTGGCGCCACATCGGCCCACGTGAAGTTGGGTCGTGTAAAAGAAAAAACCAGGAATACTCAAAGCCTCCGATCCGGATATGGATTTTGATTATTAAGCCGAAGTCATAGTTAAGATCCGACTTGTGATTTCAAATCCATCATTGTCACAGATGTTAGGGTTAGTGGCCTTATGTGACGTCTACTTTTATTGAAAAAACACCCACTCCCCGGCCAAAATATCTACAAAGTTTATCCTCTGAAGCCGTCTCACCTCATTTCTTCCACTACTGCCAGTATCATGTCCAGCTCGTCATCCCCCATCATCCTCATTCTCGGTGCAGGGCCCAACATTGGCCAGGGCGTAGCTCGAGCTTTTGCTGCGAAAGGCTACCAGGTTGCTCTAGCTTCGAGAAGGGCAAACGAAGCTCACAACGCCAGTAACGAAATCCACATCCAGAGTGACTTCTCAGACCCAAACTCCATTGTCAATGTATTTGCGAAAGTCAAAGCATCGCTAGGTAGTCCAAGTGTTGTCGTTTACAATGGTGAGAATTGTCGCCCTAGACTCTTGTCGATTTCCTTCTAAGTCTTTATAGCCAGTGCAGCTACTCGCAACCCTCCAAATGACCCTCTCTCGCTGTCTCTAGTCGACTTTAATCACGATCTCACGCTTAACACGGTCAGCCCCTTTGTCGCTGCGCAACAAGCCGCCATCGGCTTCGCCCAGCTCCCTAACTCCGCATCAAGAACATTCATCTACACGGGAAATATAACAAACACTACCATAATCCCCCCGCTAATGGATCTGGGTGTCGGCAAGTCGGCGACTGCGCATATCATTCAGTCTGCTGCTGCTGCATACAATAATCGCGGATGTAAGTATGCAATTCCTTCTTGAACATGCTGGGAAAGAGACTCACAATTGTAGGTTCTATTATGGCGACGAGCGGAATGCTGATGGGACGGCCGTATATTCCAACATCGACGCGGATGCGCACGGGAAGCTATACGTAGAGCTGGCTGAGGGAAAGACACAAGGGCCTTGGCAGCAGACATTCATCAAAGGTGTGGGATACAAGCACTTTCCAGTTGCTTGACGTTTGTAGCCTTATTATTATTATCTGCTTATGTTCCTACGCGTTGCAGGGTCATGCAGCACCAGTTATATATCTAGGGCTGGAGCAGACGTGAATAAATAGAGACCGTCCAGCCCCTCTGCTCATCACATAATATATTCTAAAATACTCAATCTTTAGTTTTCCACTGTCTAGATTAGTAGTGCCGGACCTTGTTGAGCGATGATAGCTGGGATGCGGGAGAGATAGGTGTCGACGTTGTCAACGAAAACTCTGGAAGACTCCATGATCTATTGTGTACTCTAAGTGATGAACAACTTGCCGGTCGGTGGGACAGAACCCCTCTATTTATGTCCGACCGGCTGCAACAAAACATGCCACTTATGAGAATGTGGCAACTACGAAAAAGACAAGACTGGCAAGACCCCAAAACGACATCAGCCAACCGAAGAGAAGAAACAAAGACGCAACCGAGAGAAAACCGAGGAAGGAAAAGAAACGTTGGCAACAAAGGTGACAAGACGACGACGACATCAAGAGGAGAACGAGAGGACATCATCCGAGAGGAAACCGAGAGGACTACATCCGAGAGGAAACCGAGAGGACGACATCCGAGAGGAAACCGAGAGGACGACATCCGAGAGGAAACCGAGAGGACGACATCCGAGAGGAAACCTTCAACCATCGGTCAATCTGGACGAGCCTACGGAAGAGGGATATCAGGTCTCACTCGAATTCCTAACAAGGTATCAATCGATTATCGGTCATTGATGAACCCAATTATTTATTCACGACCGGATATTGCATATACAGTGGGAAAATTGTCTAGGTACATGGCAAATCCCACGGAAGTCCATATGAAAGCAGCAAAACACGTTCTTCGGTATCTATCCGGAACAAA
>JAKTPU010000111.1:0-39302 GCA_030556285.1 Lipomyces yamadae | reverse complement strand
CAGACTGTGTCGCTGCGGCAGGAGCAGGGGGGAAAGATGGGCCGTATTTATAACCAGAGGAGAGGCACGGAATGCGCGAGTGGGCGACGGGCTAGTCCCCGAGATTCACTCAGCGGGACTCCAGAGTCTTGCAAAGTAAGCGCTGTCAGCATGTGAATGCGAACGTGATTGCGCGATTTGATTTGAAGTCTACGGCGCAAATCCACGTCCGAGCGCGATCGATGTTACACAGAATTGGAGTAGAGAGGCATGTTGCATTGTCGGATCCCTGATCCCCAATGAGCGAACAACCACTCGCTATTGGCAAACCCTCAAGAGGATTCGAAAAAGCGCTGTCTTTAGAATCCAATATCGACTGGGTCATTATGGGATGTGGATGTTTAGTGGTTTGCGAATTGTGGATGAGAGAGCTAGAGACGCGTTGGGTTTGTTGACGTGTTCTGGTGGGCGAGAGCGTGACAGCATCTGATCTGTGCAACCCCAGAGTCTTGACAGCACAGTCACCCGCCCGAATCCGAAACACTAATTAATTAACTGCATGAAGTAGCCGAGATTGCATGAAATAGCCGAACTTTGCTTTCACCCCCTAATCTCCGTCTTGAATGAGCAAACACGCGCCTTTCCGTCGACAATAGCCACCACACCACGACTTGGTGTCAACCACTCGCCAGAATACAGAAAAGACACTGTCTCCAGGATCCTACAAGTAGGGTCATTGTGGATGTTTTAATAATAATAATAATAATAATAATAATAATAATAATAATAATAATGCATCGCGAATTGTGTACGTTTTGCCGAGCAAGTTGACGCGGCCGCGATTTCTACGAGATATATTGGACCAGTGCATTGAAGCCATTTAAGTTTGCACCGCATGCTGAAAATATGCACACTCATGCACGTTCATGCACGCCCGCATACATCCAACAGCAAATGTATGCACCTATCTGCTAAGCCTTCTCAGCCGCTTCACGTGTTCAACCCCCCTGAGCCGCATTCGGGCGTGTTCTTGTCAGTTTCAGCTGTGGTAGCCACCTCATTGTCGCAAAACACCTCTGGAGGATTCAAAAATGGCGCGGTTCAGCTGGGCCCCTGTGGACCAATACAAGGACAACTACTTCTTAATGCTTCGGGAATTGTTGGTGTATTAGCGAGGAGAGGGCCGCGTTGTTGACGACGCGTTACGGAATCGGTGCGACGGGACGCGTCGGTAAGCGCGCCCACCAGCATCCGATCTGTGCGACCCCCAGAGTCTTGGCGAGACAGTCATCGGTCCGAATACGAAATCTTAATTATCTAAATTAACTTGCACGAATAGCCGAGGTTTGTTTCAGCGTGAGTCTCCGTTTGAACAAGATTGTGTTCACACTGATTCGGAATAAACACGCGCCTCGTGATTACTAACTATCGACTACAAGATGGGAAACGTCTGAGAATTGAAAAGATGCTGTCTGTAGAATCCTCTGTAGCATCCTGTGTCAGCCAGGCCATAATAATAATAATTAACTGAGGCAGACAGGCAGTAGGATGAATGCGCGTGTTAAGCTGTGGTAGTTGCCGCTGAGCTGCGTGTTCGATCACAGGCACTCTCTCTCTCTCTTTCTCTTGCGCGACACGGCCGCAGCCAATTTCCGCCAATTGCCGAGCAGAGTAGGACAGATGAGGCAAAACCAGACACAAGTACTCACATGCACATACCCAAATCATTACCTTAACTTATACAACTGGTAATAAATATGTCAACAAATTACAAATACAATTATACAAATGGCACATGCGTCTATAGTAGGTACGCGTCAGAGCGTATGTGTAGGACGACTCGTTTAGTAATGATTTATTGCTAGTATGCTCCCCATTATTGTGGTGTATAAATGGTGTCCTTAGGATGTCAATTGAGTTTGGGTTTTGTGTTGCTGTCCTATACGACAGTGCTTCATCCGAATGCGAATGTCGGTACATCAATACTCGCGCCGGTCCGCGCGGGAGGTAAGCCGCACAGCTAGTCTATATGCATAGTACTCATGGCAATTAGCACTGTATAACACAAACGTATATTGCATATACAATTCTAAATGTGACAACGACTGGATTAATTACCGTGAAGTGGCTTCCACTGCATTCCACGACCGGGTAACGGATTCGGCAATGGCATCTTTTGGCCCCCATTTAAAAATTTTGTTTTACGCAAATCTTACCGCTCCATCATCTTTCACATCTTACTTCCCATAACACTCGCTATATATCCGTGAAGTCGCCTTTACTTTTCCGTGGCATAATTTCTTGTATAATAGATTGTTACACAATGTTGGCTTCTAGATTGGTACGGAATACGGCGCGCGCGGTATGCTAAATTCAGTTGGTTTTCGCGGGCATTTGGCCGGTTCGGTTGTGTGATCATGCTGATGTGGTGATCCTTAGACATGCGTTCGACGACTCCCGATCTGCTCGACTCTCGGAGCTCGCTTCAACTCGAACGGAACGAACGGAAAGGTTCAGGGTACTGTTATTGGTATCGACTTGGGCACAACTAGTACGTTGACATAATTGTGGATGACCGGCTGAAGCAGATGAGCTGACAATTAACACTAGACTCTGCTGTTGCCCTTATGGAGGGTAAGTTTTATTCACGTCCGTAGCAGACAGATACAGAACAGGTCGCTGAGGTTAATCTCAAGGAAAATCGGCAAAAGTATTGGAAAACAGCGAAGGCGCGCGAACTGTAAGTAGCAATTAACGCCAAAGTACCAGTATCGATTGCCGCTGACTATGCTAGACGCCATCAGTTGTTGCTTTCACAAAGGATGGTGAGCGGCTAGTAGGCGTTCCTGCAAAGCGACAAGCCGTCGTCAATCCCGAGAATACACTGTTCGCCACGAAGCGACTTATCGGCCGTCGATTCGAGGATCCCGAGGTACAGAAGGATATCAAGCAGGTTCCATACAAGATTATCAAGCACACAAATGGTGACGCATGGGTTGAGGCTCGTGGTGAGAAATATTCACCATCCCAAGTGGGTGGTTTCGTCCTGAACAAGATGAAGGAGACTGCTGAGGGTTATCTCGGCAAGCCAGTGAAGAATGCTGTCGTCACTGTCCCCGCTTATTTCAACGATGCTCAGCGACAGGCCACTAAGGTGCGTCGAATTTTGCTGATTATTCATAAATTTCATCACTAATGAGAAATTTAGGACGCCGGTCAAATTGGTGGCTTGAATGTTTTGCGGGTCGTCAACGAGCCTACTGCTGCTGCATTGGCTTATGGTCTTGATAAGGAAAGCGACCGGGTTGTTGCTGTTTTCGATCTTGGTGGTGGTACCTTCGATATCTCTATTCTCGAGATCCAGGGTGGTGTCTTTGAGGTTAAGTCTACCAACGGTGATACTCATCTTGGTGGCGAGGACTTTGACATTATCGTTGTACGACAGATTGTCGAGCAATTCAAGAAAGACAGCGGTATCGATCTCCAGGATGACAGAATGGCCATTCAACGTATTCGCGAGGCTGCTGAAAAGGCTAAGATTGAACTTTCCTCCACTGTCGCCACTGAGATCAACCTTCCCTTCATCACTGCTGACGCTACCGGCCCCAAGCATATCAACACTAAGCTTACCCGTGCTCAGTTCGAGAGCTATGTTGATCCTCTGATCAGGAAAACCGTTGAGCCTGTCAAGAAGGCCCTGAAGGACGCCAACCTTTCCCCATCTCAGATCGATGAGGTTATTCTTGTTGGTGGTATGACACGTATGCCAAAGGTCACTGAGACTGTCAAGTCGATCTTCAACAAGGAACCAGTCAAGTCTGTTAACCCTGACGAGGCTGTTGCCATTGGTGCTGCTATTCAGGGTGGTGTGTTGTCTGGTGAGGTTATGGACATTTTACTTCTCGATGTTACACCCCTCAGTTTGGGTATCGAGACCCTCGGCGGTGTCTTCACTCGTTTGATCAACAGAAACACTACGATCCCCACCAAGAAGTCCCAAGTATTCTCAACTGCTGCCTCCGGTCAAACATCCGTCGAGATCCGAGTCTTCCAGGGTGAGCGTGAGCTTGTCAGGGACAATAAGCTTATCGGAAATTTCACCCTTTCTGGTATCCCGCCGGCGCCAAAGGGTGTCCCTCAGATCGAGGTCACGTTCGATATTGACGCGGATGGTATCATCAATGTTCACGCCCGTGACAAGGCCACCAACAAGGATTCGTCCATCACCGTGGCCGGCTCGTCTGGTCTTTCTGACTCCGAGATCGAAAATATGGTTAAGGATGCCGAAAGATTCAGAGAACAGGACCAGGAGCGCCGTGCCGCCATCGAGGCTGCGAACCGTGCGGACTCTGTCTGCAACGACACGGAATCGTCTATGAAGGAGTTTGAGGCTCAGATCGATAAGGACGAGGCAGAGAAGATCAGAGGCCTTATTTCTGAGCTGCGCGAGCTTGTTGCCAAAGCACAGGCTGGCGAGGAAGTTTCTTCGGAGAGTTTGAAGTCCAAGACCGACGAGGTGCAGCAGGCATCTTTGAAGCTGTTCGAATTGGTGTACAAGAAGAAGGCTGAGCAGGAGAACAGCTCCGGCAGCAGTTCGTCGGAAGGCAGCAGCTCTGACACCGACAATACCTCCAAAAACCCTTAAGCGGTTGGCGAGAAGAGTGTCAATTGTGCGACATGTATTATATAGTAATGTAACATGACTCTCCTTAGTTGCATTTGAACGCCCTTTTTATTTTACGTTGTATGCGGATTTTTTATGTGTAAATAGTAATACTGTACCCGAACAGACGAAGTATCAATTCACATTTGGCGTTCTTAGCTATTGTGTAAGTTTTTGCTGCTCAACTAAGGGGAAAGCTATTGTCCAATAGCTATAGTTAATGAAAGCTTGTTAACAATGCATTGTAATCTATTTATACTTTTACAATGAATGTCATCGGACCTCAAAATCGACTCCTTCGCTAGGTTGAATGTTCTGCTGTGTGCCGATCCAGCCAACGATACCCCCATCTGTGACATCACCAGGGTCGCTACTCTGGCCGTTTCCAACCTTCCCGACCGAGACAGATAACAAGCCGTCTTCAGAGTGACGAACGTGATTAACATCTTCGCCGTCGCTGACATCGCCCCATAGCGACGTGTCGTTAACAACATTATTGTCTAATATGCGGATTCGACGCAATACCAAGTAGAGCGCTTTTCCGTAGATATCAAAGCTAGTGTAGCTTGTCCTCATTTCCGGCTTTTGGTCATCGAGCACATCGTCGTCGTGCTCCTCCTGTGGGGTCAACACGTTCGGCGGAGCGTCATCCGGATCAACGTCAATGACCACTCTCTTGCGTTTCTTGCCGTTCTGTGACCGCCACGGAATCATCTGTATGTCTTTCGCCAAAACCACGCTCTGTTTACTGCGATCCTTGACTAGAAACAGAGAACATTCCCAGCCCTCACCGCGGTTCCTGATAACATCACCAGTCCCGTTTCCGACTGCGCCTTCGCGGACGACAATACCGAGCATCGTACTTCTCTCTGTTGTGTCGTGCTCTAGCGTCGATTGTCTATCAATAGCGGCGCGGTCGCCGACGACGCGCGCTACGGATATCCCCTTTTCCCGTTTTTGTTCTCTGAGGCGCCGATGAACTATTGGCTGAATCGCCCTGAATACAGAATGTAGTCGTGATGGTGCAGATGGTGTTGATCCTCGTTGATTGTCGGGATCAATGGTGTCCGGTGCGGGTTGACGTAGCGGTGATGTGAAGTAGCTGATATCTTCTTGATCGAGGAAAATCCTCGCGAGAATGGTGTCCCGCGGCGAAAGACGGACATACCGTCGACTATGCACAGTTAGTATTCGAATTTCAAGCACATGACGACAAGTTACATTATAGGCATCCTGCTTCTGTCTTGACCAGAATGATCGCAAGGTGGATCAATGGTCGCGAGCACCTAATATGATACATAACTTGGTGAATGTTAAGTTTGCGCTACTGTGGGACTCCTGCAGAAGGCATATAGTGGATCCAACCGTACAGGTAAAGCAATGCAAGGTAATTGCTTCTACGGTGAATTCGAGCACCATAACTGTGAAATAGCTTAATGCCAATAAGCTTCAGATTAAGTTATTGAATAATTTCTTGGATCTGTCTCTATGAACCGAGGCGGCCGAGCTGTGCTACTTGACCTTCTCCATTACTAGCTATCGTACACGTTCTAACTACGAAAACTTCTGACTTTCTAATACTGCCTTGACGATCGCCTCTGAATCATCCACCTCAAAAACCAGGTTTGCCACTTCTGGTCCAACATATTCCGTGAACTTTTCCTTATCTGTATCACTAACCTCATCAATTGTGGCAAGCTCTGGGTCAATAAGCGCTCGCAGTGCTTCCAGGACAGCCTTTCCCAACCGTCTTTTATCCTCGTCAGTGACCGAACTCGCCGCACTTATTACAACAGCCCAGTCCTTGAGATTTCCTAACACAAGAACTCGGACGACTTCCGGTCCGATCGCCCTCAAGCCCGAAAGAGCCCCATACTGCGTACCGATGGACTTCGATGAGTCCATGAATGCTTTAAGTAGTGTGCGGGTAACACGGGGTTTTAATGTGTGATATGTATCCCCGTATTGCGTACATACTTGTTGAAGAAGAGATACAGCAAAGTCACGGACTTTGTAGTGCTCTTCATTGGACGACTGTGATGAACCAAGGCGTTTGCCCACCAGGAGCGTCAGAATCGGTGGCATCACTGAATGTATCTAAACAAAATGAGTAAGAGTTCTCTACTACCACACTTAACAGGACATACATAAGGTTCTATGAAAATCGTAGGGTTGGTTAGGAGTCGATGCAATACTTGGAGCATCAAATAAAGCCTACTCGCGTCCTTTAAATTTAATCGTATTTTTTCGGCGACGAATTGAATAAAGTACGGAATCAACTGGTGTAGTCCAGGATCATTTGCCAAACTATTCAGTACCGCGTTCTTCATTGTTGCATTAGACGAATCTTCCGTGAGAACTGCGACTACTCGTTCAAAGTATAGCTGTAATTCTTTCGAAAGCGCATGCTTGACGAGAGGCTTCACCTCTACTTCTGCAGGAGTACTACCAGACACGGCAGTCATTGATGTCCGGCTTTCTGCTGGCAATGGATTTTGTGGTATAGCTGGTTGAACGCCTTCGATAGCCAGCCAGTGTGCTAAAATGGTCCGGTTAGCTTGTTCTTGGAAATTAAAATCTCGCACCTTGTACCTGTGAACGAGACCTCTCTTGGCACTTTTGGCAATGGCATGTTTATTATCTTTTCAAAATCAACTTCATCGTCGTCAATGTAGTATAGTGTCTGCCCTGGTCCAAGGATTGCTTCCCTCATTCGCACCGGTCGCGTGGAGTCATATCCATAGAGCGGCTATATTCGTCAGATTATTAAATTAACAGCGAGTTGAAGAGTGTCATACCTCGTTATTGAGCACCCTAAACGCATGACTAATGTCAGCAGTCGTCAAATTTGTTCTCTTGGAATGTCTCATAAATTTCGTTGCTTGTTCCAACACTTCATTGATCCGATACTCAATATCCATCGCGAGAGCCTTCGCAACGTCTTCGGGAAGATTCACAATACCCAAACTCTCGGCCACATCACGCACTGTATCTGATGGTGACCATAGCGTATAGCTATATTTCACGGGCGACGACATATTTGGTCTTAATGGGTAGATTTATGCAAGCAGTTGTGATGAACCAGTGAGATGCAAGCAAGAACAAAGAGATTGACCCCGGACCGTCTAATTGACGACTCGATACTGCCAACTCCGGAATCCTTAGTCAAACGAATTCGTTACGAATGAGTAGTATCTGAAGCTGGACAATACAGTCCGAAAGTGGTTGCCGAGTCGCCGAAAGATGCCTGGGCTTGGGTTGGCATGTTCAGCTGAGGGTATGATACTAACTTCCCAACCGAAGTATCATATCGGCAATCGCTGCATGGACGAGAGAACCACATGCAGATTTCCTAATTATACCACCTAATTATATCAGGATTTACCATAGTATTGTGCTTATTTCTTCGCACTAGTATTCAGTCAAAATGGGTATGTTCGTTTTTAGCGGATCAACATAAGTTCCGTCGTGGGATGTGCACGAGTCTCACGTTGTTGTCATACAGGTATTCCAAAGTTTTTCCGATGGATTTCGGAGAGATACCCTCTAATCTCTCAACTAATCGAGGGGGATAAGATCCCTGAGTATGTTCATTTGTCTTTCTACCTGTGACGGTTTGGTAAGCTGCTGACCGGTGCGTGCTTAGATTCGACAACTTATACTTAGACATGAACGGTATCCTACACAACTGCACGCACAAAGACTCGGATGACGCAACGTTTCGAATGTCGGAAGATCAGATGTTTATAGCAATATTCAGCTACATTGAGCTTTTATTCGATAAAGTCAAGCCAAAGAAAGTGTTCTTTATGGCCGTGGACGGAGTTGCGCCTCGCGCTAAAATGAATCAGCAAAGATCTCGTCGATTTCGTACCGCCCTAGACGCTGAAATCGCAGTGAAGAAGGCTATTAGAGAAGGTACAACGTTGCCGAAAGAGGCACCGTTTGATACGAACGCGATCACGCCTGGTACGGAGTTTATGACTAAACTTAGTAAACAGTTGCACTATTTCATTTCAAAAAAAGTTTCCGAAGACTCACGATGGCAGAATGTCGAAGTCATCCTATCGGGACATGAAGTACCTGGCGAAGGAGAACACAAAATTATGGAATATATTCGAGCAACGAAAACACAATCTGGTTATAATGCGAATACACGACACTGTCTTTACGGCTTGGACGCTGATCTGATTATGTTGGGTCTGTTGAGCCATGATCCCCACTTTTGCCTTCTCAGAGAGGAAGTTTTATTTGGCCCAGCAAGGAAAAAGCCAAAGGAACTCTTTCACCAAAAATTTTTTTTGTTACACCTTTCGCTGGTTAGGGAATACTTGGAACTAGAGTTTGAAGACATCAAGCATCAATTCAAATTCGCTTACGCCTTTGAGCGAGTTTTGGATGATTTTATTTTACTTTGCATTTTCGTGGGTAATGACTTCTTGCCTAATTTGCCCCAGCTTCACATCAATGAAGGCGCATTAACAGTTATGTTCAATGCGTACAAAAGGGCACTGCCAAAGTGCACTACGTACCTTACAGATTCGGGCACAATCAACTTGGAGAACCTGCGGTTTCTACTTAAAGAGCTAGTGGACTTTGAGTTCAAGCTTTTCGAAGCCGAGAATGACGACCTCTTATATATGGATTCTAAGGCTACTGCCAATGGGCGCAGCAAGTCAAAACGTAGCACATTGGAAATGACACCTCGGCAAAAGATGATTTTTGACAGTGTTGAGAGTTATTTGCTCAAAGTTCGGACCGATTATTCACAGCGGCATATGAAGTGGGAGCTACCGCTATTCGCAGTGCAGGATGACTTGCAGTTCATCGAGACCATGGCTGGTAAATTGTCTCTTGATTGTAGTGTATTAGACATGCCTACTGGCCAAATAGTTTCGTTAAGACTGGAGGATGCGATAGATTCCGACGATACAGATGAGGAGGCTGAGGATGCGCTGCAGCGGGTGTTGTCCCAATATCGGTCAGCGCCGATTCAAGAGGAGATAACGAAAGTGACAGATAAAGAGCCCAGCGGACGAGTTTTGAAGATGTTTAACGAGTGGAAAGACAAATACTACAAAAGTAAACTCGGGTTCTCATATGGCGACGAGTCAGAGGTTACTGGTCTGTGTGAGAACTATATCCAAGGGCTTCAGTGGGTTCTGAATTATTACTATAAAGGGGTGTCGTCCTGGTCGTGGTTCTTTAGGTATCATTACGCTCCAAGAGTCTCAGGTGTGTCAGTTCATTGTACGGTCGATGATTATGTACTAATGAATCGTAGATATTTCCAAAGGTCTATCCGCTGACCTGAACTTTGAAAAAGGCGTCCCGTTTAGACCTTTTGAACAG
Source organism: Lipomyces yamadae (assembly GCA_030556285.1). Classification (NCBI taxonomy): domain Eukaryota; kingdom Fungi; phylum Ascomycota; class Lipomycetes; order Lipomycetales; family Lipomycetaceae; genus Lipomyces; species Lipomyces yamadae. The sequence continues at coordinate 29,308 of JAKTPU010000111.1, read as the reverse complement.
TTGATGGGTGTCCTGCCTGACCGCAGTAGCCAGCTTATCCCTATATCATACCGATCCTTAATGCATGATCCAAATTCGCCTATCATTGAGTTTTATCCCAAAGAGTTCGAACTCGATCTCAATGGTAAGAAGCAGGACTGGGAAGCTGTCGTCAAGATTCCTTTTGTAGATGAAGAGCGGCTGTTGAAGGCCATGCAGCGTATGTACGACCGTTGTCTCGTTATTTATATTGCATACTGATGCGGGTTCTAGCTCTTGAGAAGCAACTCACTCCCGCGGAAAGGAAGCGTAATACTTTTGGCAAGATGATTAAATTCAGTTACGATCCGAACATGAACGAAGTTTATGCGTCCTCTCTGCAGGACGTCTTTCCTGATATCCCTGAAAACCATTGCCATATTACTGAGTATCAGTTTCCTCCGATGGCAGGCCGCCAGTATAAGAGCGGCCTTGGCGAAGGTGTAAAGCTTGGCGCCCACGCTTTAGCTGGTTTTCCTACACTTCAGACAATTCCTCATACTGCTGCGTTGACAACCCGACATTCCGTCAACGTATTCCAACAAGATAGTAGACGCGAGGCTATGATCGTCAGTCTTGATGACGTATTTGAGGAGCTCACTACCGAACAGATTGCGGCAAAAACACTCGAGACGAAGGTGTATATCGGTTGGCCATATATTCGAGAGGCGATGATTATTGAGATTTGCGACGACTCCTTCAGCTACTCGATGATGCATATTATCGGCGCCACTACTACGTCGAACATTGTTCAGTCGCCAATGACTCCAGCGGATGTACAGACATTTGACATCAGGCGCGCGGCAATCTACACCCAATACGCTAAACTGGGCGTGGATATTGGTACAGTGGACGTTCTTGCTAAGGTTGTCCTTCTTAAGGGTATGAAGCAGCTGCCAAATGGGGCTCTCGTTAAGGAGTACGATTGGACGCCGTCGCTTCGCGTGGACTATGCCATGCAGACTATTTTAACTTCGGTCGTCAATGAAGATGAGCGATATAAGGAGAAGCCGGCGCCACCGATCTCCGAGCAGTTTCCAGTTGGCACTCGCGGATTTTATCTCGGCGAGGAGGCGTATGCGCAGCCGCTGCAAGTCCTTGAAATCCATGGCCAACATCATGCCGACGTGTTTGTAGCCGCTGCGAATTCGGAGGATATGACGTTCGGCACTGCTATTGCGGAGGCAGAGCAGAAGAAAGTAGTTTATTACGCATCGATCGATGTGTGCCGAGCACTGCACATTCCTTCCTTATTGCTGAGTAAAATCACCGCAAGTTATTCAGTTACTTCCGGTGAACAAGACTCCTCGAATAATATTGGATTAAACCTCAAGTTTGAAGGGAAGAAGCAGAAAGTGCTTGGTTACACGAGGAGAACCGCGACCGGTTGGGAATACAGTGACAAAGCCAAGAATTTGATCAAGGAGTATCAAACGAAGTTCCCGGATTTATTCGAAGGACTCAAAAGAGAAGTTCATACTGGTACGTAAACTCTTGGATATTGGAGACTTCGAAGCTGACGCTGGAACAGATCGTCCCAGTATTTCAACACTTCTTGGTGTACCCGATAAAGTTGCACAGAAAAGATTGGATGAAATAAAGGTCTGGCTTAAGTCAGCCGAGTCTGGAAGGATGGATCGTGTCCCTCTTGATTCCGAACAACTACTACCTGAGTCTGTTGAGGAGATTGAGAAGCACTTGACTGAGTGCTTTGGGAATACCGAACCAGGAGAACCCATCACCATTGCTCACGTTCCTCAAGCAGCTCTTTTGAAGCCATCGGATGCAACTCATAAGTTAGGACATCAACGCTTTGCATTGGGCGATAGGATAGTATATGTCAAAGATTCCGGCAATGTACCAATCGCGTCGAAGGGAACTGTGATCGGTATTACTACTGCAGATGGAAGACGTGTATTGGATGTTGTTTTCGATGTGACATTTTTGGGTGGCACAGACTTGGGTGGTCGCTGCTCACCTGACCGGGGAATGACGGTAGAATGTTCGTCCGTTGTTAATTTGACGACCAAGCAACTGCTATGCAAGACCCCGGCCCCATACAATCATAGCAATGGACGCGGACGCGGACGCGATGTGGGACGCGGTCGTGGTCGTGGTCGTGGACGCGGCCGAGGACGTGGTGGTCCGGGAGGGCATGAGTAACGTAATTTTTGAAATAATGATTGTAAATGCATGCATATTTATTGTGTCTTTATGGCTTGATGTGTCACTAGTATGATTGGTAATTGGATCGCGGTGGTTGCATCGTATGCTACATTTATACTGTCTATGTACTCGCATCAATTCTAATTTACAGTCATTTAACTCCAACTATCGCGCTGGTGTGAGTTGAGGGAACGCAAATTTTTCCCGCTCCGAGCCTTTATTCCATGTCAGAAGACCGACATACGGCTGTACATTCCATTCTAATGACAAGGTCGCGTTGCGACCACTTGTGAATACGTTAATGTCGAAACCTTTATACGGAGGTCACAAGCGAGACTTACTTGAATTTGCCTGTCACGTCGTAAATGGAGTAATCGGCTGTGATGTCGCTTAAAGATAGTAGGGCGTCTTCCTTATTGCGAATAACCGCATCCCATACAACAACCTTATTGGCCTAATATTGTTAACTTACTGACAGGAACAGAACTTAGAGGTTACGGACGTATGGCTTGCCAGGATATGTCGCCGCCAGGTAGACAAATAATTGTTTTGTGTTCCATGTGAATAACGGCGTTAAATCTAACAACTCCGTTAGTAAATCTGGTCACCGACTGTCTGGACGAAATATTCAAACCTGCTTCTAGATCAAACTTCATCAGAGCATATTCTTGTCGTTTATAATTGTATCCAATATGAGGTTTTCCAAATCGACTACGTTCTCGTAATTAGCCATTCTGCCATGCATATAAATCAATTCGCACGTCTGCCGCCTACACATCAATACTTTGAAGATTCATCGAGACGCGCGGAATATCAGTGAAGTAATGCTCCTGGATTAATGATGATATGCTAATAGCTACCGCCAGAAACAGCGTCACTGTAGTCACGAAACCGCTGTATTGTTGTATTCTCTGGAATGTTGAGAACATGATTGTATCCTATGACCGCCTGATAGTACTCTACGGACTGAAACGACTCCTAAAATGCGAGTTGCAGTGGCACTTGCTAGTGTATAGTTGTAGCGTGCTTCCCAAATTTCCGAGCACCTGGGAGAAGGGTGTGGTACTGCGCGGTCGCTTCAATACTTTACCTACATCAATATTTCGGACTTCAATATTAATTAGCATATCAGCATTTTTGTATCTACAGTCATAGACTAATAGATATTGCTATATTATTTTAAGGAGACCAACTAAGAATCAACTGATGATAAAAATCGCTGGTTGTTGGTCACCACATCTACTGCTTATGACGTCGCCTGCCAGTCCCTGTTCCTGGAACATGTGTTCTCCCAATATGGCGTAACCGTTTAGAACTTGAAAAGCAATGCTGTAAATACGTAAACACGACAGTCATATCCCATAAACGCACATCTAGTCGAGCCCTTTCATGTTTTTTTTGTTCGTTGAAATCTTTTGCATTCCAGACTCTCTTATCAACAGTTGACCTTGGCTTGTGCAGATCATATTAGTACGCAATGTGAGTGGTTTCTATATCCTTGGAAGAACTATTGAAATTTCCAGTGGTTAGCAGTAATGTGGTTTGAGCAAATAAATGACAAAATTGTTGCGGCATTGTGGTTTTTGCGACGTTATGGCAAAGTCAATGCTGGCCAAGAGTTGCAATCATTCTAGTTGATCTTTCCACACTACGCCCGAATATTTTCCGTGAGCTAACAGTACTATTGTGATACAGATACAAAATGGCTGAACAACAGGTTCCTACTTTCAAGCTTGTTCTTGTTGGGGATGGTGGTACCGGCAAGGTTTGTTTGTTTTTGTTTTTTTCGTTACGACAGTCGAGATCTGTGTCGATGGCGAGCTCATACATTGTTGGACGGGTTAGCTAATTATATTACTAGACCACCTTCGTAAAGCGTCACTTGACCGGTATGCGACATTTGAATATGTCTTGTTGCCGAGTTGTCAAAGGCATCGTCACGCTAAGTTCATGTAGGTGAATTCGAGAAAAAGTACAATGCTACGCTTGGTGTTGAAGTCCACCCTCTGTCTTTCTACACGAACTACGGCGAAATTAAGTTTGATGGTATGGTTCAGATATAACTATATGCTATTTGCAGTTGTCATTGCTAAGACGTTGTGTAGTCTGGGACACTGCTGGCCAGGAGAAATTTGGTGGTCTCCGCGACGGCTATTACATTAACGGACAGTGCGGCATCATTATGTTTGATGTCACCTCTCGCATCACTTACAAGAACGTTCCAAATTGGCATCGTGAGCCAACCGTAGTTTGACTAAAGTAGGAGTCAGCAGGCTAACACCGTTTTTTTTATTAGGCGATCTGGTTCGTGTCTGTGAGAACATCCCCATCGTTCTTTGCGGCAACAAAGTCGATGTCAAGGAGCGCAAGGTCAAGGCTAAAACCATCACCTTCCACAGAAAGAAAAATCTTCAATACTACGATATTTCCGCGAAGTCTAACTACAACTTTGAAAAGCCATTCTTGTGGCTGGCAAGAAAACTGGTTGGCAACCCGGCCTTGGAGTTCGTCGCCTCGCCGGCTCTTGCTCCTCCTGAGGTTGAGGTTGACGACGCCTTGATGAACAAGTACCAGGCCGAAATGGAACAGGCAGCGGCGATGCCACTTCCGGACGAGGACGATGCCGACTTGTAATTTAGATGGTTACATAGCTTGTTGGTTATGATTCTGCGTGTACGAAAATGCGGTTGGTATGAATACTTGTCGGTTTATAAAGTTCGGATGATGGCGCAGCCTTGGTGGGCTTCAATTTGTAATGAATAAATGACTTCGTTTCGATCTTAAAATAATTGTACACATTTCTATTGTTCTATCGTTGATTCGGTAAATATGCTATCGCTAAATTGCGGTGAGGAAAAGTTGAGTGATGAACATGTCATATTCTCAATCTCTTGTTTATGAGTCGGTAATATCTAATGAGATATGTACTGAAAGGTGTATGTAACAGCTCCTTGTCCCACTTCCTGACGCAATAATAGATCTTGAATATCCTTCATGCATTCGTTCGTGAAATGATTCCATGTGCTTGTGTCACCGTACAACATAGCCGGCGCTTTAACAAACTGTCTACCATCAGCATGGCATCGCTTGCATTTAAACGTGGTATGTGTCTCAGACAAAGCATCTGGTGCGAACGAAAACAGCTGTCTCAGATTATCCAGTGAGAAGTGCCGCTCAACGTCTTGAGCTTCGTCGACAACGCAGGATGAAAGGGATTGTTTGTGAGATTGTCGCTGGAAAATCTTCTCCTCGATAGTACCGGATGCAATAAACCGATACACAAAGCAATCTTTCTTTTGTCCGTCTCGCCACACACGGGCTAGAGCCTGTTGATCTGCAGCAGGATTCCAATCCGGATCAAATAATACGAGGCGATTTGCACCGATGAGGTTGATACCACAACCACCGGCTTTGCTACTCAACAGGAAAACAAATTCGTCTCCTTCAGGATCGTTAAATCTGTCGACAAGTTTCTGCCGTTTGTTCACGTTCATTGTTCCGTCAAGTCTAAGCGAACCGTATCTCTTGCTGCGACAGAATTTCTCGATGACGTCCAAAGTCTGCGTATAATTGCTAATCAGGACAATTTTGTCATTCGTATCTCTGCGAATGCGCGCCAGCATTCTAATACTGTCAGCAACACCCATGCGTCCTATCATACATCCAGACATACCGTTCTAATATCTGCATCTTTCCTGACAAAAGAGTATTAATCTCACGATCTCGACTAGCACGAGATTCTTTCGGCACGTAATCCTCCGGAAAATACTCTTTGCTTCCCTCAATATCTTCAGGCAAATTTAGAAGATCAGGATGATTGCACAACTTCTTCAACATTCCAATTGCCTTTAGAGGCTGCGAGTCAGCACCTCGAAGTAGTTTCTTGATATCTGGCGAGGTAATGAAATGATTATATAAAGCCTCTTGGAAGGGCGATAGTTTGCAGAATACGACGTGCTCATATTTCACAGGCAGGTATTTTGACAAAATATCGTTGGTTCGACGAATAATGAAGCAGTTGACGAGAGAAGCCAACTCACCCAGCTTCTGGTCACCTTGTTCGCGGTCCTTATCGGCAGCATCTGCGTCTCGCCCTCTCAGGATCGCAATTTCGTAATTCTTACGGAAATCTGCCCGAGTGCCAAGAAGGCCAGGGTTCGCGAAATTGAGCAGCGCAAAGTATTCCGATAAATCGTTCTGGATAGGAGTACCCGATAATATGACCCGTCGCTGTACATTAAGAGAATCAAGAGCAGTGAAAGTAAGTGATTCATTATTTTTCAAGCGGTGTCCTTCGTCGCATAGCATCAGCCCGATTTTGGTATTTTTGAGTTCCGCGACATTCATGCGGAGCGTCTCGTATGACACAATTAATACAGGACGGACAGCGGCTTGTCTTCCCTCCGCCATTGCCCATTGGTGCAGCTGTCGAGTGAGTTCTGCTTTTGATGCCTTGCCGTCAACTGCGAAAGGATTAAGGGCGTCTTTACCGAGCCATTTCACGAGCTCATTGGCCCAGTTCTTGACTAAACTGGATGGACACGCAATGATACATTTCTCAATTGTTGTCTTTCCAGCTTCCGGAGATTGTCGAAGCAATGTCCACATAAGAGTGATACATTGTAACTAAACCGATTAGCAATCTTCATGCTGGTCAATAACGGCAAACATACCGTCTTGCCTAAACCCATCTCATCGGCCATGATGCAACCATTAGCCTTGGGATCAACTAAACCAGTGGTGCATCTATACAAAAACTTGACGCCTTCAACTTGATGTGGTCGTAGTACCTTGGCAAGTCTTGGATCGATAACAACAGGAACCTTTGGACGATCTTCTTGTTTCTTGTTTATCCCAAGCATTTCTGCCAGACTCTTATGCGTCCGCGAAATCACCTTCGGCAACTCCAGCTCGGTAGACTCAGTGGCTGGGGCCAAGTCAGGATCATCGACTGTTGGATCATACAGCACGATGGCAAATTCCCCGGACGGATCGTGTAACGGTCGAGGGACAATGTTTGCCCGCCTCAACATCCCAAGTGCTGGCGGAGGCCGATCGATTATATCGCCTTTATCCTTCTTCGGCACAACAAATTTCTGTCGGAAAACGTCCTCGGGGTTGCTTGGTTTGAACACCGGGAACTTATTCACACATTTAGGTCCTAACGGCATACGACTCTCGCCATCGACGTAGACTGAATCTCCCGTTTCACCGACGACACCATCTTCACTGTAGTTCACTTTTCTTCGTTTACGAAGTGGAAGTTCACGGATGCTTTGAGTAGCAGTACCTGGCGACTTGAATGGCTTCATTAAGGTCGAGATTGAATCGATGGAGGCTGGGCGGCGTCGATGAAGTTCGCTCGTAGACGTCGTCGTATCGGCGCCTGACATAGTCGCTGAGCGACACGCTGCAGGTCGGGCGGATTTTTGCATAATGAGAAGGTCGAGGGAGCAGTAACGATCGATCGTGAATATCTTGCAAGGTGTAAACAGTCAATGACCCAGTGACGCGTTGCGCTGTAAACAAACTTCAGTAAGAAGCCCAACACGGGCGGCATAACAAATCAGCGTTCGTTGTATTTACGCATCAAACCCATTGCATCTCCACACACCTCACTCATGACGCGAAATCACGTGCTCTTTCCTTGGAAACACGCGTCTACGCTCTTTATCTCAAGCAGCTACAAATGTAACTCTGTAGGCGAATTTTCTCAATGATTACGTCCATGTTATATTTGCTTTGGTTACATAACACAAATATAAAGATAATTAAAGACACTCTTTGTAACTCCATTGCCCTGATGTTGTACTACCGCTAATCCGTTCTCGAGCACTTGAATGATTTAAAACAAAAGGCTCCAAAAGAATAATCATGACACATACCAAGAGCTTTTCGAAAAAACAAATGATAAAACCAACCAAAACTAAAATAATAAAAACTTTTGGTAGCTTTTAGTTGCGCTTTTCTCTAATCTTCTCAGTCGACTAAAGCAATTGCCATGGCTGATAGTTCTACAATCCCGTTCGTTGTTTCCGAAGAACCTTCCGCTCCTGCTCCTTTTCAGCGTCATACACCAAAAACTCATGTAATCCTTTTCCGGCCGGAACCATCGGCAAAACAGGAACCTTCTTGTCCACGATAACTTCCAAAAGAACCGGACCATCGAAGTCCAACATCTCCTGTAGCTTACTCTCCAGCTCCTCTGGCTTGCTTGCCCGGATAGCCTTAATGCCCATGGCCTCAGCAAGCTTGACGAAGTCGGGGTTCTTCTGATGCGTGTGTGCATATCGATCTTCGTAGAACAAAGATTGCCATTGAGTAACCATACCTTGCTCTTCGTTGTTTAAAACAACAGCCTTAACACCAATGTTGAATTGGGCAGCACTCGAGAGCTCTGTCAAAGTCATGTTAAAGGAAGCGTCGCCGTCGATGTCTATCACGACATGATCCGGTTTTGCGACCTTCGCGCCAATAGCGGCTGGCAGACCGAAACCCATAGTGCCGAGACCGCCAGAAGTGATCATTGTGCGCGGGAACCGCCATCGGAAGTGCTGAGCAGCCCACATCTGGTGCTGGCCAACACCAGTGGTGATGATGGTCTTGTCCTTATACGGCTCCGTCAATCGAGAAATCTCAGATACGACTGTTTGAGGCTTGATGAGACCTCCAGGAGTCTCACGCTCGTAGTCAAATGGGAACCGCGTTTTCCAGTCCTTGATCTGTGCGAACCACTCTGGTCGTGCATCGACCTTGTTGAGCATAGGCATTAAACTGGCCAACATCTCAGTTACATCACCTTCGACTGCCTCAGTGACATTCACTACCTTATTGATATTTTTTGGAGAAATATCAAAGTGGAGAATACCACCGCGCTCTTCTCTCTCTGCACGCCGCGCTTCGGGAGCAAACTTAGACAAGGAGCCAGTGACACGGTCATCGAATCGCGCACCAAGAGCAATAATGAGGTCGGCCTCCTGCATGGCGAGATTAGCATAAGCGCTGCCATGCATACCGAGCATGTGAAGGGACTTGTCATCCAATTCATCGAAGGCACCAAGAGCTTGAAGTGTGGTGGTGACGGGAATGCACACTTTGTCAGCCAGCTCGCGAAGACGAGAGGGGCCGTCCTCCGAGCCAAGTATACCTTGACCGGCATAGATCACGGGCTTTTTCGCCATATTAATAAGCTTGGCAGCTTGTCTAAGCGCTCTGTCGGTGACCTCGATGGATGACGCGAGACTAGAGATCGAGAGACCCTGAGCAGGAAGAGAGTTCACAGTAGGAATAGGGGTCCGTAGAATTCCAGCAGTAACATCTTTGGGCAGATCGACCAAGACCGGACCGGGTCTCCCTGACGTTGCAATCTCAAACGCTTCGTTGATTCTTCGCGGCAGCTCAGCGACATTCTTAACCATGACGTTCCACTTAGTGCAGGATCGCGAAATACCAATGACGTCGGCCTCTTGAAAAGAGTCTGTACCGATGGATGAGGTTGCGACTTGTCCAGTAAATACAACCAACGGAGTGCCATCCGAAAGCGCATCTTGGAGAGGGGTGATAACATTGGTCGCACCAGGACCAGAGGTAACAAGGACAACACCGGGCTTTCCAGATGCCCGAGCGTAGCCTTCAGCCATATGACCGGCTCCCTGCTCGTGTCGAGGCAAAATGAACTTGAAATGAGGCGAATTGTAAATGGCATCGAAAACAGGTAAGATAGCACCACCGGGATAACCGACTGCCAATGTTCATCAGATTAAGTCCGACTTAGCGCAAAACGCTGCCACTTACAAATGTGCTCAACACCATGTCTCAGCATCATCTCGTGGAAAATGTCGCCTCCGGACAGTCCAACAAAGCTGTGATATCACAATTGTTAGTTATTGCAAGTAGTGCGTCGAGTCATAGAGAAATGACCGGATGACTCACGAATCATCTAGATGGGATGGAGTGGTTTTTATCGGCGATAATTGTTGCAATTTCGGCTGAATATTTGATTCAGTGTCAGTTCCTGGACTTGTCTTTGTGCTATCTCGCGAGTTAGTACAATAAATCCATATGTGTGAGTGGCGAAGAGCAACATACGCTGCAGCCGAATGCTGCGTCCTCCGACTCTGTCCACTGGAGAAAGTGGTTGTAGTTGATTTTGCACGAGAGGCATTTTGCCATATATTTCGACCTGCCCGTGAGGCAGTCGCACGCGCCGGAGGAGCGAGTGTGCGGAGCATGAAGGGCGATATGAGTGGTGAAAACAGAAAAAGGTGGAGATGGCAGAAAGTCCTCGACAATGGCAAAGAACTTTTTTTGCCCCTCGTCGTCGAGGAAGTCAGAGTCATAAACTCCTCCGTCTGGAGAGGGTTAGGGCTGGAAAGAAGGCGGCGCGGAGTTTACGCCCCTTGTCCTGGTCTGACTGCCTCTTTCGGATATCCACTGAATCGACTTCCAAATAAGGAAGCTACGCCAGAAATGTCACGTGAGCTGTTATCTATCGGGTGGTTGCGTGGCCAGCAAGCGGAGTTGCTAACTCGCCAAAGGTTTAGATAGTAAAACCAACAACCCTAACCTAACACTGAGCATTTCTCTCGCTATTACTTAAGCGCTTGCCATATCGGGCCAGAACTTGATATTTCTTTTGGGGTCGCGATATTATCATATCTGACAAGTCTGACCTGTAAACCGACTACTGACCGCCAACCAGCCAGATTCATCTCGAGCTTGTGCCTTGTGAATTTATCCACAGCTCAATTCACACCTGCGCCTCGCCAGTGAATTGCTCACCGCCTTATCCAATTCGCCATGTCCACGCCAATCCCTTCGCCTTCGAAGGAGGAACAGGCCCGTCTGCTCGAGGAGGCGCTCAGCGTCGTTCGCCAGCAGTCCCACCTAATGGTGAAGAATCTCGAGTCCAAGGGCAAACTCATGGACGCCCTCAAGCACGCCTCCTCTATGTTATCGGAGCTTAGAACGTCCGCTCTCGGTCCGAAGCAGTACTACGAGCTCTACATGGCCGTCTTCGACTCAATGCGCAATCTTTCGGTCTACCTCAAGGAGAACCATCCAAATAATCACCTGGCTGACCTTTACGAGCTTGTGCAATATGCTGGTAAGTCAGCTATCTATATTTTTATGTATCCCCTATCGCGCAATTGGCTATAGTAGTGCTTGAACGCATTGACTATGTTATGGTACTGGATTGCGTCGTGTTGTTGACATACTAACTCGCCGGCAGGTAACATTCTTCCCCGGCTATATCTCATGGTAACTGTGGGAACAGTCTACATGTCAGTTCCTGACGCGCCTGTCAAGGAGATCTTGAAAGATATGATGGAAATGTGTCGTGGAGTTCAGCATCCCATCCGCGGTCTCTTCCTTCGCTATTACCTCTCCGGCCAGTCACGAGATTGTCTGCCCATAGGCACCAGCGACGGTCCTGAGGGAAACTTAACTGATTCCATCCACTTTGTCATTACTAATTTTATTGAGATGAATAAGCTTTGGGTCCGTCTTCAGCATCAGGGCCACAGTCGCGAACGCGAGAAGCGCATGAAAGAACGTCAGGAACTTCAGATTCTGATAGGCAGCAACCTTGTCCGTGTTAGTCAACTTGATGGTGTTGATGCCGAAACCTACAAGACTGTAAGTCTACTAAGAATGTATATTTGCCATGCAAAATATTCTAATAATTGCCGTAGACAATCCTGCCCGCGATTTTGGAGCAGGTCGTCCAATGCCGCGATATCCTGGCCCAAGAATATCTTTTGGAAGTAATAACTCAAGTATTTCCCGACGAGTTCCATTTGCAGACCCTCGATCTCTTTTTGTCTGCTACCGGCAAGCTAAATCCTGGCGTGAACGTTAAGAATATCGTTATCTCTATGATCGACCGTCTGGCTGCTTATGCTAACCGTGAAGCGGAAGGACAGGCCCCTGAGGTCCGCAAGGCGCGGGAAGAAGCTGCCATGAAGAAGCTTGAGGCCGCGGTCAAACGAATCAGGTTCAAAGATAGTGTTGCTGAGGAGTACGGTTTGTTTAAAGATCATACCGTACAAGAAGTTACACCTGTCGCACCTCCTCCACCTGCTCTTAATGGTGATTGGGAAGATGCCAGCGCTGCTGCTGCTGAAGAGCAGGAAAATGGTGTTCACGACGAGTCGACTGAGCCAAACGGTGATGCTACAACGAGCGGGGACGATGGAAAGGAAGAGACTGCTACTGCCCCGGCGCCTGTGCCCGTCGCGGAAGAGCCTAACTTGCTGGAAGAAATTAGACTGTTCGAAGTGTTCTTTGAGCAGATTCAGTTGCTAATCAAAGCTCGTCCGGATTTGCCCATTGGCGACGTCACTGCACTTCTCGTTTCACTGACGAACCTCTGCCTCAACTGCTATCCGGCGGAGCTCGACTACATTGACCAGATCATGGGCTTCACGCTTGAAAAAGTGGAAGAATTCAAAGATAATGCGGATCTACACTCACCGCCCGCCAAGAACAACATTCTTGCTCTTCTTCTTGCACCAATATCATCGTACAAATCCCTTTTGAACGTGCTTGCAATTCCAAACTATCTCCGACTTTTGCACGCTCAGTCATATGCGACACGGCGATCAATCGCTGCCGCAGTTGCGCATTCAATTCTCAAGAACTACACTACGATCGAGACTCCTGAAGACGTCGAAGGAGTGGCAGAGCTACTTCGTGTTATTATCAAAGAGGGCCAGCAGCCGGCCGTACCGTTCAGCAATAATGCAGCTGCTGCTGTTGCCCCACAGGCTGCTACGAACGGCGGCACAGCCAATGCCAATAACAAGCGCAAGGATGCTGAGACGGACGAGACTGTTGAGGAACAGGGCTGGCTTGCCAGGATTGTCCATCTCATTCAATCAGATATTCCTGACGTTCAATTCCGCATGCTGCAGCTTGCCAAGAAGGCCCTTGGTGAAGGTGGCGATCGCATAAAGTTTACATTCCCTGCGCTAGTTACATCTTCAGTCAAACTCGTTCAGACTTTCTGGGGAAAACGGTTCGTCGACAACGCTTACGCGCAGAAGATCGTCGCCGTGTTTAAATTTGCGCACCAATTGATCACCGATATGTACTCGTCGGGTGCGTCCCCGGATACCTGCTTACGTCTCTACATTTTCTGCGGACAGATTGCGGACCAAGTCGAGTCGGAGGAGGTCGCATACGAGTTCTTCGCTCAAGCCTATCTTACTTTCGAGGAAGCTCTGACTGACTCACGTGCTCAGTTCCAAGCGTTATGCGTTATTGGTGGCGCGCTTCATGGTACTAGAAATTTTACCAAGGAGAACTATGAGACCTTAATCACTAAGAACGCTCTGTTTGGATCGAAGCTGCTGAAGAAGCCAGACCAATGTCGGGCAGTGTACTTTGCCAGTCATTTATGGTGGGCTGTCGAGGTCGCTGTACGAGGCGAGGAAGAGGGCAAGACCCTGTTATACAGGGACGGAAAGCGCGTGCTGGAATGCTTGCAACGGGCTTTGCGTGTGGCAGACGCTTGCATGGACTCTGCCGTTTCGATTGAGTTATTTGTTGAGATTTTGAACCGCTATGTGTATTACTTCGATCGGGGATGCGAAGTCGTCACGGTGAAGTACGTGAACGGGTTAATATCACTTATTATGTCGAATCTATCCAGCACGATTGATCAGTCGACCAACGATTCGCCGCGGAAGCATTTTGAACGAACTTTGCAGTACATCAATTCACAGAAAGAAGATGATGAGAGATTTGATCAGATAAATTGGTGATTGGAAGAATAATTTTTTTTTTTGCGAGATAACCTGATGGTTAACATGAAAATTGAAAATGTCTTTTGTAATATTTTGTGTGGTCATATTTTTGTGGATCTACTTGTTTGTATTCTTATGTTCAATATTTTAATGATGTCATTTACTGGTTTGCGCATGTGAGAAGCCATAATATACTCTCAGTATCTCATATTCGTCATGGAGCCTGTATTTGCTGTGGATCTACACTAACTGCACGTCTCCATCATCTACATACTGTCTGATAACTCTATATGGCAATACGTATATGTTCCCTTTTCTCAGTTCAATCTTGTCGTCATTGCCAAGATCTACTTCGCCCGGTGCATCGCGCAGGACCCGAATGAAAACCACTTCATCTAAATCTGGTTCATCGACCATCTGTAATCCGCCCGCTGTGTCGTCCAGCCTTTGGAGCAACTGTGGAAGTGACGAAAGGAAACGAAGGTTGTAATATCGTTTGAGCTGATTGGCGCGACTGTAGTCTCGTCAGTGATTTTGTGTGTCTATGGAAGAAACGATGGCCCATACCGCTTCGTGTAGCGTAATTCTGACTGAGACAATTTCCGTTGCACGTCGGGGTTATTCAATATGTGCAGATAATAGTTGTCAATCTAGTTCGACATCAACATGACAGCAAACAAAACCAAACACGCAGAAGCTCACCTTGTGTATTCGCGCCCGTAAATACCCCCGCACCAAAAATTTGACCCGTTCAAGTTCTGTCTCGACAAACAATACCTTTAGTTTTGCGTTTCCACTGGAGTCGGCAGATGTGGTATATTCCTCAATGACCTCGATTTGTCCGCGCACGCGGTCGAGTATCGTGTCGAGCAATTCATGCGCGTACGGTAATATGTCCGGACATGTGCGCTCATGTGTCCATAGTTGTATGAGGCTGTTAAGCTCTCGGGATTTCTGGATCGTGAGGTAAGAACCATTTGTTGCTGGATGTGCCGAGTGATATTCTTTGTCGAGATTGTTGATTAGGTCGTCAATTTCTAAGTCCCTTTCGTCTCCCATTTTTGTAATCAAAATGTACAATAATCGTTCATCTTGCAATTGATAGTATATGGGAGGTACCCGTATGAAGTAGCATGAGGACGAAGTGGGAAGCAATATTATCGTTTATTAGCTTGGACGCGTTTAAACTTAATTTCACGCGCTCACGCGTTGGGACGCAAGCGCGCATTAATTAACATGGACTACTTTCGGCAACCCGAAGTGCAGCAGATTTCAAAACCCACGCTCAGTTATATTGCGGAATGAAATCACGCGGTAAAGTGTCAAAGAAGTCCGCGGCATCGTCCTCTCCTGAAGCCAAGCGAAGTAGAAGGACGGTGAAGGCTGTGAATCTGGAAGAAGACAGCGAGCGAGAGAGCACCGGCGCCGAAGCCGAGATGTTTCCCCGCGCGGAGGGATTGAAGATGTTCATTGGGGCACACGTTAGCGCTGCGAAAGGTCGGCTGATTTACGAGATTGAGTGGTGGCCGAGGTCTAATGGGATATGGTAGGAGTTCATAACGCCATCACCAATGGTAACCGGATCGGGTGAGAAACTATTCGGTTGTCAATATTGGATATGACTGACAGTAATCAGATGCAACTCGTTCGGGCTATTTGTCAAACAGCAACGACGTTGGACATCCCCGCCTCTCAAGCCGGAAGAAAAAGACCAATTCGGTGAGTTGCTAAAGGAATACCAATACGACGCCAGAAAGTAAGCAAATGCATTTTTCACCGCGAGTGAACATTGAATAACTTGATATTGGCATAGGCATCTCTTGCCTCATGGGTCATATCTGATCAATCTCGCCAATATCGATGATGAGAAAAATCAGCAGGCATATTCGGCGTTCTTGGACGAATTGCATCGGTGTGAGTCATTAGGCATCGGGCTCTACAATTTTCAGTACGTTATCTTGTAATGCTCAATCCACTCTTTGAATATGAAGTTATTGACGCAAGATATGTCAGTCCTGGGTCAACCCTTGGCCAAAAAAAATCCGATGCAATAAAGCGACTAGCAGATAACATCAACGCTGCGATAAAAGCCACAAGGTTTGTCAAGATCGTGCTCGAGAATATGGCTGGCCACGGAAACTTGATCGGATCTACGTTTGACGATCTGGCGGATGTGATCGCTTTAGTTGATGATAAATCCCGAGTCGGCGTGTGCATCGATACCTGCCATACTTTTGTATGTCCCATATTCATTCGGCCAACAACGCAAAGAGAACAAAAGAACTGATTGCTATTAGGCTGCTGGTTATGATATTCGAACGCAGGAATTATATGACAAAATGTGGTCAGAGTTTGACAAAATCATCGGTCTGAAGTATTTGTCCGCTATTCATTTAAACGATTCGAAAGCGCCTTTGGGAAGTAACCGTGATCTGCACCAAAACATTGGCCTAGGATTTCTTGGACTTGAGTCCTTTCGTATCGTAAGTCAAGGAGACTCATATTTTTGCATTCGTGAATGGGACGGTTAATCGTAATGCAGCTCATGAATACTAAACATGTCGAGGGGCTGCCTATGGTTTTGGAAACCCCGAACCATAAAGATGACGCGGTCTGGGGAAGAGAAATCAAACTTCTCGAGTCGTTAATCGGCAAGTCTGCCGATGATCCGGACTTCGTTGCTAAGAGGGATGAGTTGTGGAACAAGGGCGCACAGGAAAGGTCAGCCATGGAGCTGAAGACAAAAGGGAAGGACGGCAAGAAACAAACGAAGTTAAAGGTCGGCAAGAAGAGGAAAGTGGAAACAGATGACGAGGATGATTTTGAGGAGGAATAGTTTTGGTTTATATAGCAACTTAACAAAGTATGGATCCTCATAATTGAGACGACGCCTGGAAACAAGTTCCCCCAGATGCAAATTGCAAAATACTTTGTAACAGATTGAATAAGTAAGTGCTGTTGTATCCCTGCAGTAAGACCTAGAAAGAATCCAAAGAATCGAATAAACCCAAACCCAGCGACTGCAATCGGGTAAGGGCATATAATTGGGCAGCAGTCTGTTACGTTTATGCCCTTAACGCGTATTATCTTAGCATGTGCCGCGCATAAGGGCGAAAAGAATGTGTGCGCGCGTTTTGTTGTGTTCAACGAGATGAGGCCCTCCAGCCACCCTTGTTTACATGCCAGAGCTTGAACAATCAGTACATTTTTCCCTATCGACGTCAACACTTACGAATTTAACCCATTTATAAGTGCGATATAATTCATTTAGATCTGGAGACTGCAGTCCGTTTGGAAGCCAGCTATCCGTCGTGATGTTTTATTCAGAGTCCCTTCTGTCAAAAAAGGTAATAAATATCTCAACCTTGGCGTATCTCGATGACAAAACTAACGGATCTCTTCAGGGACCACTTGCCAGGGTGTGGCTTGCGGCCAATCTTGAGCGTAAATTATCCAAAGCCCAGTTTTTACAGACCAGCATTGAGAAATCTGTCGGTGCCATCGTCGGTGACGATGTGGCTCCCATGGCACTCCGGCTGTCGGGTCAACTTTTGCTCGGTGTCGTCAGGATATATAGTAGAAAGGCGAAATATTTATTGGATGATTGTAATGAAGCACTACTGAAGCTTCGAATGGTACGACCCGGATAATATTTATGGCTCTTTCTCTTTTTTGGTACTGATATTTTGTGGCCAGACGTTCAGTAAAGGCAATGTTGATTTGGTAACTGGCCCCGTTGCGGCAAATCCTCAGCAACTTACTCTTCCCAACGCTATCACTGAGCTCGATTTACTTCTTCCTGACCCATCCATTGCTCTAGGCTTCAGTCTGAACCTCGATTTGCCTGCCACACAAGCTACCGTAGTCGGAGCGCACACGTCGAATGTCAAGGACATCACCCTTCCTGAACTCCAAGATTCTATCGAACTTGCGCGTGGAACAGATATGGAGGATGAACTAGCAAATATAGGAGATGACGAATTAATTCTCGATACGGGCGAGTTCTTGGATGGGGAGACTTCGGCTGATGTGCCAATGGCAGGTGATGAAGAGCGACACATGGCCCCAATCGACGAATATATGCCAGACGAGAGTATCGAAATTGGACGGCAAGCGGAAGGCAACTATTCAGAAATGATTGAGGATTACGGAGTCGAAGTTAGTCGTCCGGAGGTGGTCAGTCCAAAGCCGACTGAAGAGAATCCTCAAGCTCAGCAAAGCGTGCCATTGCTTGATGACGAGATGGAGCTTCTGGAAATGCCTAGTCTCAGACGAGATGAGGACGAGACATTAACGCCAATGCGTGACGTTGATTTGAATAGAGCTATAAGGCCTTCAGTTGAGCCTGAGGAAGGTGAACCGACTAAGAAGGCACGAGCTCCGATCAAGCGGAAACTCAAAATTGACACAGTCACTGAGCTTAAGAGTGCATTCATTAAGGATATGCAGAACAACCGGACAGGTATTATCAAGAATTACGCAGTGCTCCCATTTACTCGGGAAAGTGTCACCATGTTTAAGGTGTATGAAACAACCGGTGTGTTTGACATGATATTTAAGCCAGCATATATGCACGGGTCTCTAAGCAAGATTCTATCCCCAAAATCCGTTCAAGAAGTAAATGCTAGGAAGCGAAAAGCTTCGGCCGAGATTCCAGAAGGCGAGAATGATGATCTAGTGGTAAAGAAGTTGCTCGTGGACAGAGTGGAGCCAATAGTCGATGAGGATAACGAGGTTATCATGCACGACGACGAACAGCGATATCATGCCCCTATTGACGAATATGAAGGGCCTGAGGAGCAGCAGGCACTTCTTGATCTCGAATTTGAAGGACCACTCCTTACTAATGACAATGAGATTGGTGGAATCGTTACTTCTGAAGACGCTGACCTCGTCGAGGATGGACTTGAGGGCGAAGTCCAGCCCACGCAAGTTGTAAATGACATTTCGCGACATACCAAAGAGACCGTGGTTGTACTTCAGCAGGAACTTTCTACCGCGGATACTATTGATTTCCAGTCTTTAACAGGCAATGCTACGCGCCCGCAAGCCGTCAAGTTGTTCTTCGAGACACTCGTTCTCGCGACTAAAGACGCCATCGCAGTCAACCAGAAGAATCCCTTTGGCGATATTGAAATTAAAGCAAAGGATGCTCTCTTCCACAATGATTGGTTCAATGCATCAGAAGAGAAGCAGGTTGTCGAGGCAAATTAGCAAAGTGCTATCAAATCAAAATTGCTTTGTCTGTGTTTATATTTTTTTGTACTCAGGGTTGTCGTTTTGTATTGTAGGTACGGGCAGGCTCGACTAATCGGGCTTTTAATCTGAGTCGGCCCCAGTGTATAATTAGACTTACGGAGAAATCTTAAATGCTAGGGATTGTTATGTAGTTCATCGATTTTCTTTTCTTGTGTTCGATTGAATAGAAGTTCTATATTTCTAGTAGTTTGAAAAAGCTCCTTTCCTCTCAATAATTATTAAACGCTTTGAGTAATATGACAATGGTAGCAAATGCAATGCCATTCGATGACATATTCCATTTGAACGTATTCCGATAAGTAATCATCTCCAATGGCAGTAATACATTCAAGGGGGGGGTAGCGAAACGTTCGTAGCGAAAAAGAGCAGAAAGCCTGAAAAAAATCATTTCGGAGTCGATAACCGCATTTGTAAATAAAAATCAATCAACGCCATGTATACACCGGTATATGAAAAAAAAAAAAAAGCAATTAAATCATTTTTATGACCTGCCAAACCAGGTACGTCTTTGACCTCCCGTCGGGGAAGTATTAATATCGTTTTTATTTTCGAAATCGGTTGTGCCGTTGAAGTAAGCACTCAGCGGACTACTTCCACTTGACCCGACAGCAATATTTGCCCCTCCGCCACCGCCGCCGCCGCGTAATGGCTTTACGATACGCTGACCTCCTTGCAATGGCGCAATGCCGTTAAAACCAGACAAAGTCTGGCCATCAGCTTGCTTTCTAAATGCCTTGACTTCCTCCAATCTTTCCCTCAAGGAACCTAGTCGAGTTTCAAAACCTTGAGTCTCAGTCGCAAGCCGCTCCTGCGCGTCCTGCAACAGTATTTCCAAACCGGCGATGCGCTCATCTCGCGCACCAAGTTTGCGTTCGTTAATCGCTAGTTCTCGCTTCAACTGTGCGTTCTGGTCAACCAGTGCACGCTGAACTTGCGTCAACTGCTCTAGATTCCGCTCTAAAAATGCCATGCGCTTCTGCTGAGACTTGCTTGCGTTGGCAGTCTTCAGAACTGACTTGTACTGTTCCCGCATTTCGTCTAAAGAAATCTCGAGCTCTACGATACGCTCGCAGCGGTTTTGGAGGTCCCGCATGAGTGACTTCTTAATTGTGTCGAAATCTGCCAGTTGCTGTGACACGGTCTTGCCAATCCGTTCCTTGGCCGGGGAGGTGGGCGCGGATGCAGATGTCACTGACATGACTGAGGTATTGACGCTTGTCAAGTTGGCTGGTACTGGAGAGGCAGCCAATGCTTCAGTGGGTTTGGTATACGTCGATGAGACCGACGATGTCGATGAGACTAATAATGATGGGCTTGAAGAGGTTGTCGAAGCTGTATCCGCAATTATCATCTTTCGTAATCGCTTGTTGTCCGCCATGGCAAGGCTGAGATCTTGCTTTGCGTCGGATAATAGCGAATTAAGTAGAGCCTGCTCAGTTTTGATATAATCATCAAACTTAGCCCGTTCTCCGTCTCCTGTCTCAGAAATCTTAGCAACTTTTGATTTCAGGTCGTCCAACAAGGTCTTAATTTCATCGTCTCTAGTAATGCGCAACTCCACTTCTTCAAGTCGGTCATCCAAAATTTGCTCCGTCCGCGAGATAAATTCACGAGCCTCCATCAGGTACATTCTCAATCCATCTGTCGGCGACGCATCTGATCCACCGATGGTATCAAGTTGAGACTTATCCAAAGTCGAAAGTGCCGCTCCAATCCAATCTTTCTTGTAAATCTTATCGACTCCATTGTTTGACCTCAACTCGGGCTCAAAAGTTGCAGTATCATCTTCATCATCGGTTTCCACCTCTAGACCACTGCTCAGGGCAAAATATTGGAACCCACGAGTCATCTCTCGTATCCTGTCCTTCTTGCGCCCCATGCGTTCCTCAAGCTTTGTCCGTACCTCCTTTGCCTGCACTGTAGCGTCATGTAACTGCTTGCGGGCAGAATCCAGCTCGGCAGTCGTCTCGGCATTCAGTTCTTTCAACTCGTCCAATGTGATGGCAGTATTTTTCGCTTCCAGCTGTAGTCTCTCAATGCCGTTTGTGAGCTCCGCAATTTCTGCACTAAGATTTTCGTCTTTACTGAGCATGTCAGCTTCACGCAAACTGATGGCATTTCTTTCTTCCTTGAGCTCAAAGACTAGTCGTTCTAAGCCGGTGATGACAGTTTCGCGGTCAGTTAATTTGTCTTGCAACTCATTTTCACGTCTCAAGAATTCCTCACGTTCATCAGCGTCAAGACCAGCCTTGGGTGTGGCACTCCTTAATAGCAAATCTGAGGCTGACTGGGATACAGGCGTGTTCGGCATTTCTGGTAAAGATCGTGATGGTGACGACTGGCCCAGCACCGCCCACTTGTCGTTCGGAACTTGCTCACCTGTTCGCCATAGCGTGACCTCCGCCTCTAGCCTAGCAATATACTTTTCATACGCGGAATTCTGCGACTGCATCTTTCTGAGTTGTAATTTGAGTTCTGCCGGCGATAACTCAGCATTAATATGCGGCTTGTTCTTAATATTCTTCGCGCGAACACCAAACCGCAATGTCGAGATTGTTTCTTGATCGTTGTAACTAGAAGGAGAACAATTCACAATCAAAGTTGTCCGTGAATTTCCACCGAGTGACTCTTGCAAAATTCGAGTGAGTTTCGAATCGCGATAAGGTATATGTGTCGATTTTCCGTCAGTGAGCGCATTGATAACCATACCAAGTGCCGATAAAGACTTGTTTATTTTCTTCGCCTCTTCGAGCACAAGCCCAGATGCACCTGTCTTGCCGACTTTCTCGGAGCCAGCCAAATCAACCAGAAACAATTGCCCGCTTTTTGAACTTCCTGTTTCAACGTTCTTCTGGGACACAACCAATGCGAATATTGAGTGCGAACGTGAAGATTCTTGGTTCATGTCTTGAATAATGAATTATTAGAAAAGACAATATTAGTGTGACTGCCAGGATTAGAAATACGTACTAGTTGACGCGATAGCCCTAGCGGCTGCACCTCGGCGCATTACTTCATAGACTTCCTCCACGCTAGCTACGTATATCTCACTGAGACCCTTAACATATACGCCCTTTGATTTTTCTTCGTGGATCGGCAGGTTGTCCATACTTGCTAAAGCGACGCGTTAACCCACTACTAGTATTAGAACTGGAACGCAGTTCTTACGTTGCAATAAATCTTTGATCCGCTCCATATATATCTCCATATAGCTCACACGCACGGTGTATTCAATTTCTGCGGGACTCTGCATTATTGATGCAAATATCTGCTCAACAATTCGAGGAATTATTCCCCGTTGGGGTCCCTCGATGTTTGGACCCTAAACGAGGTCAGATCTACTGTCGAACTATTCAAACTTATTGCTGGCAAAGTTTTACCATCATAGTGTACGATTTTCCAGCACCAGTCTGACCATATGCGAACACAGTTCCATTATAGCCATTCAGAATATCTAGGACAGGTTAGTAGCTTCTTAGACCATTTCGTTAGTCAGACGCACCGTCAACCGTGGATTTTATACTGAAATTAAAAACGTCACTCTGTTTGCTATCCATAGAAAACACCCGATCAAAGGTGAAATTGCCCCCGAAATCCTTGGTCTGGGCCCCAAGTTAGGATCGCAGCCCGACATATCTTTGACCAACTCACTTCTATATTGCACGTATCCTCCCCCGCAAAGGACACGACAGCGAAACCACCCTGTTGCAATTCGGCATCATTTTGAGGCCGAAACCGTGCGACGACTGCGAATTGACAGATAGATCAGTACAAAGGATTTTGTCTTGTGCGCGTTATCCACTGTACCTTTGATCGAACTTGAGTTTTCCCGTGAAGGCGTGAAACTGGATAACAGGTCAGGCGATGTAATTCCATAAGTTGTATATACATGTGACAGAACAACCGAATCAACCATGCCACTAACCTCATATTGGTGACGGCTCTGAACTGCGGGAACAAAGTGGTCTACCGTAAACAAACACGCCCCCTCTGCGAGGAGAAGCGGTTTACGGGGGAGACTTCCCAGTATCGATTGTGCAAACTGGCCCAGACAACGGATCAACAGCTAGTCCGATTAAGGATATTAACTGTCTGCCACGGAAAGCCTGCCGATTGCTAATTGGTACTGTCTCGACATGGAACTGAGATTGACGGCTTTTGGCAACGCAGTCGGCTCGGTACCAGAACCTCAACTTACATGAATTTTGTAAACCCTATCTTGTCGAACGTTGCCATGTGCATGTTCTCGGCCAGGGTCCGTGTGTAAGCTTTGAATTTACTATAACTATTATTAACGTCCATTATTCAATTTTCTAGACCACTATTGTCTCGGAGAATCGGCACATTCTATTGTGGCATCGCGACCGGGATTTGAAAAGCTGGCGTTCGCCCCTTTTGCCTGCCTATTCGGAAGCGTTGAAACCAATTCCAATGAGAACTCCCCCTGACCGATATAAATATTACACAGAGCTGGCACGTATACGTACGTCGTCGTAGAATATCTGTGTCGATCGCAAACGGCTCCATGAATGCTAATTTCCAAAAGGGTCCGTTGTTTCGTGGATAGAGTTCGACCAGGAGTTGACGAACACAATACAATAGTAACATCGTCACAAACTAACTACACTTTTACCAAACACCACGCAAGTCCGCGAAATTTGAGAGAGATGGGCTAAAATTGCTCCTTATTTGGTGTCACTCTGTCAGACTTTCCACATTGGATGCTAGCTAACAAAAGTGCCGCACTGCAGGTGTACATCCTTATCAAACATCGGCCATATCTACATGATATACACTGGATAAGCGGCGTTGATGTGACGACTAGCAAAAAAATTCAATTCAGGTGGGCCAGAAAGCGAACACCACCAGGTGTTGCCAAGGTATGCCTTTCAGCGGTCCTGAGTCACTCTGCAGCACTAGACCCTGATAGCCAAGGGCGATCAAAGCACTGTTATGACAACGGCATAGCAGGAGTGTGGTAATCATCGTAAGGAATTTTACGGTTTAGCGTAGGTATCCTAATCGAGCATCTCTGGACCGAGCAATACCTTCCTCGAGGCAATTTTAGTCACGATCATATGATCTTAGACTTAACCAATGAGTAAAACACCATTAAGTTGCGACACACCCGAGACAATAAATATAACTATAGATGTTAGCGAACAAACTGTGGTAACGTACCACTCGGTATAAACCGAAGGTTAGGTACTGCATCGGATCCAGCTGTTCGGCTCAGGTCCAGGTTTACCATCCGTCCGGTGTATTGGCTCCAACTTGTCCGCCGGACTCACCCAAGTTGCATACAACGGCACTACCCCGGACAGCATCTTGATCGAAGCAGTTCCTTGACTGATAATACAAGGCATAAAGCAATGTCAAGCAAGTGCAGCAAAGTGCAGCAAAGTGCAGTTCCCAAACGCACCAACTGGGAATTTTACACTCCCGGTACGTTTCAGCCGACGGTGAGCGTTTGACCTCATCGTCAAGTCTTAGACACCGTGGCGCCAACGCGCTAAATTAACGCCATATACCAAATAGATACCAGTTATTACTTAGTTTCCGAATTTCAATGTTCCAGAGTTCCCCTCGGATCCAGTTATAAGTGGCGTCTCATGATGCACCGCTGACGTTGCCACCGACTTTCTTGGCGAAGCCATATGACATGCAATTGATTTCTCTCGGTAACCTTACTTCAGATGAACGTCACAAGGACTTGGGCTCAGATAGCACGACTGAGAATGACTTGATTGCGGCTCAGAATCAAGTCAAAATGCATCGAAAGGATTACGCTTGCCGCTGTTACGGATGTTCAGAGTTGAGCCGAATCTCGAAACGTGTCTCACCCCGAAAATACTCCTAGGGTGTGCTGATCAGTCCATGTTACGGAGCCATATACCGACATCTGGCAAGATTTGGGTGGCAAATTTCGTCCGTGTACGTTCCGCCATAGCACCGGGTACTAAAATATCTCTTGGTCAAACGACCGCGGCGAGGTGGTCGCCTTAGGATCACTGATAGAGACCATCTCAGTGCTGTCAGGTTCATGGTGTGTACCATATCCCCAACAGGACATTCTCTGTACGTCGATGTACGCCACCTGTGTTACCGTTCGTATCGTGTACCACCTCCAATGCTGGATCCCAGTCGTATCCATCCTCAATTGTCCAACATCCAGGAAATGACAAGCTTCGCAGCTGACCAAGTCATGAACTCCGCCACTGCAATTGCCACTGTGATTGCCGCTGTGATTATGTAGACGAAACTAAATCCTGGACATATATAATGGCTCTTTCAAGACCAAACTGTCCGTTCCGTTCTCATCGTAGTCAGAAAACCAATTTCCAGAACATGTATCTGCTATACCAATTGATTGCGCTACTCGCTTGCGTTGCCTGCATTGCGTGCAAACCAATTCAAGCAAGAGACTCCACGCCGGTTGCGTCAACAACCTATCCGATCCCATCGATCTTGACTCCGGCTCGAGCTACCGATCCACTGTTCAGCCAGGCACCATTGCAGCACTCGACTTTCGCTGTCAACTCCACGGTGGCATTCGGGGAGATAGCCGACCCGACCAACAAATACACTCTTTTCCGCGATGGGGGTGGGTCCTGCCCTATCGCGAACCGAACACTCTTCTTCTTCGATGACACTGGAGCGTACATAAACGGCACGTTCAAGGGCTTTGCGTCCAATTCAATCTCGGTCGCAACCAACTTTAGTCAACCTAACGTTTTGTCTGATGTGTCTTGTACACCTGCGACTGGGTGTCAAGCTGCTATTCCATGGACGTCAGCGGAAGCGGCTACTCAAGGCTCGCCTTCCAAACGATATGTGCTTTGGGTGTACACTAACTGCATTCCTACTGGAAACAACACCGCCGTTCATTTCTGGTCGTTAAACAAATATTCGTCAGTTTATGCTTACACTGGGCTTGGCAATACTATGGTCCAATACAAGCTCAATGCAACAACCAACCAGTTAACGCTGACGCGCAACACTGAGGTAACGTTTGCTCCGCCCACTTATCCGTACGGATCTTTCGCCAGTGTCGTTGTCAACGGAACGGCATATCTATATGGCCTAGACGTTACATATAACAGGAATGATGTACATCTTGCAATGGCACCGGTTGGCACAATCACTGATCTCACCACCTGGCAGTACTATAACGCTAGTACCAAAACTTGGAGCTCGACGATGCCTGTTCCTAGTGCACGAGCACAGTCAGCCGCAGTTATCCAAAACTCGATCCCGTTTTCAACTGGGACCGTCTTTTTCTCCGAGTACCATAATGCCTTCCTCCTGGTGTTCTTCGACAACTATGCGGATTCCACATTCCGGGTGTTGTCAGCACCATCTCCAGTCGGACCGTGGACTACAAACAACCTCGCTATTTGGTCATTGACTCACGGACCAAAGGGATTCGATTATGGTGGTGTCGCTCATTCGTTTTATTATACAAATAACGGTCCAGCCGGAAAATCTTTGATGTTGCACTATTCTTATCAAGACTCATCTGGGACGTACCCTGTGGCCAATGAATTGACTTTCGCTTGACATATTTGATTTTTTGACTTGGAAATTTTTGTTCGTCATGTCTGAAATCGTAATGTAATAATTAATCTGTGATTTGCTTGCTTTTGTCCGTTATTGTAGTGACAGACAGTTAAATGAAGTAGTCTCGGGGTTGCAGTAGGATGACTTCCCTGCCAAACTTTAACTAAAATCGATCCAAGATCTAAAGGTTTACCCTTAACCCATGAGGTTATTTTAAGGATCATGGGAATTTGTGGGGTGTGGCTTAACAGACAATGATACCTTTGTATATATTTCACATATAATTACAAAATTAATACCGCCCAAAAAGGAGATTGAAGCACCAAAATGACTTATGTGATGTGGTGCAGAGCAAAGTAGTGTTCGTGCTATCTCGCCAGATGATGGCATTCAAAGACAGCTACGTCTATGGTCTTGACAAATACGAATCTTTATAAGCAATCTAAGATAGGAGATCCAAAGACCTCATACATGTCCTCGAGGATATGTATCTTGTAATAACCGCCCTGTTGAGCGCTTCTTATCATTTACTTAATCATTGCATTCCCGCACTTTAAATCGTGATTATATTCAATAGCTACAGCTAACACAACTTATTTAAAAGTCACATAGTTTTTATCAAAATCGATTGCATCTTTTATCTTGTACAACATGTTGGATATTCATCGCCCAAACCAATAGTCAATACTTAGCGTTACTTTGACTCAGTCGATTTATCGGACAAGTAATCACCAGCAGAGTGCAAAGTATCAGCGGTGGATTTCTGTGCAGAAGTGGCATACTGCTTAGCGGATTCAGGAACCGACTGCTTATGTGTTTCTGCGGTATCCTTAGCATCTGACGACTTGCCTGTTACGGTATCAGCCGTAGACTGAGAGGTCGACTTGGACTCCGGGGGCTGCATATCACGGACGACCTTGTCATAAGCGCCTGTGATCTGCTCCTTCACTTGCTCCATGTAAGACTTTTGCGAGTCTGGAGTAACAGTCTCCGAGACCTTGTCGCCCATAGGTTTTCTGCCGGCTGTGAAACATGTGAGTAAAATGCCAATAAAATATCGAAGGAGATCAAAACAAACATACTGTCAGACATTCTGAAATTAGTAGTAGTTATCAGTGAATGTACGTCTGCTGGAACTGATGCAATATATAACAGCTAAGCGTTACGCAGAATCTCTAATGAAAGATACTGAAGGCAACTTATGATGCGGCAGGAGAGGCGTACTTATACTTAACTGCCAGCAATCCATGAGGGCTTTGCGCGTCAATTGCCAAGGGAATATATCAAAACTGGATTGTAGTGAGGCAACGCATTACGTCACATGGCGAGGGTCACAGCCAGGGTCTGCGGAAGGTTGATCCCGCGGGTTGGCAAACAGTCGTTTAGCACATCAAATGCCCCGCCCCGGCGATCAGTGACGTCGGCATTGGCTGTTGTTGCAGAAGCAATCTCGACAAATCTCGTCAAATGTTCGCGTTTGGCCCGCCGGCGTTCTGCTGGCGGCGGCTAGCCGGGGGATTACGCACGTAATTGTCGATCTATGCGGAATGAAGATCCGTGGCTTTAAAATCGACTGTAACGCAGCCTGAATAAACGCATCGGAAAAATGATCCGATACGATCGTCAGAGGTTCTCCTCCACCGATTTATGACGATGACCCGAACCTCAGAGGGTGGGCAGAGGCATTGATCGCCACGGACAGTGTCCAGGTCGCGTAAGGATTGGCGGCCCCCAACAGTCGCAAATACCAGATGATCCTTGCTGCTCTTTCAAAAATATCAGACCAGTAAAAATAACCCGTCCGTTGTTCTGTGATTCGAAGCAGAGACCAGTGCGCCATTCTGACCTGCCAAAGTCTAAGCCCTAAACCCTGAAATCGTTTTACCTTTTAGCACCAACAGCTGTTCGGGAGCGGCACTGCAAAGTCTGCAACGCTGCCCACAGGCTTGTTTTACACGGCAGGATATTTGTTTGTTTACCGGTGTTGCCGTATTCTGCAGCATTATCCTGCACAATCCATTAATTGCTGGTTTCAATAGTCAGCAGGTTCTCAACCTTGTGGATACTTGCACAACTGGCCAGAGTTTCTTCTCATTGTGATCGTTTGAGTAGTTTGTGCCGTCATACGTGACAATTTCTTCAATCATGAACTCCAGGACACAGCACATTTGGCTGATTGCATAAGAGATCTGGGGCGAAGTTGGTTTACAGCTGTTAATTTACTGCAACGATGCATGGAAAGGATTGTAGAGATATAATGAGTTGGTTAAATTGAAACAGAAAATAGAGATGAGAACTTTGCCAGTCTCATTTTATACAACGCGAACATTAATATGCTAATGTGGGCTAATGCCTACCTGCTTGACCCTTTGACGAGGTGTCTGCAAACCCACGAGCCAGACAAGTGCTTTATTGCGGAATTTAGTCCGCGGTTGAGCTGGTTTCGAATAGGGCTGTTCACGATACGATATCGGCGAATTTTTACGCTACGAATACGATATCGGCGAAATAAAATGTCTGCCGATATTTATTCGTAATTTTATCGGCGGATTTTG
>JAKTPU010000110.1:25891-40622 GCA_030556285.1 Lipomyces yamadae | reverse complement strand
TGGAACCGGGAGTGTACCAAGTGGCTTGCCTCATGGCCACTCAGACTCACCCCGCGTTCCAGGCTGCCCTCTTGCCCACAAAGTTGAGAATATCCCCCGTGCCCACAGTTAAGTACGAGTCCCACACCAGCGAACTGGCGGGCGAATCAACGTACATTATCCCCCGTGCCCACAGTTGAGTACGAGTCCCACACCAGCGAACTGGCGGGCGAATCAGCGTACAATATCCCCCGTGCCCACAGCTGAATAGGAGTCCCACACCAGCGAACTGGCGGGCGAATCAGCGTATTGAGGAGAGTCTGTCAAGACTCTCCTCTTAACCCCCAGTAGAGGACGAGCTGCTAGAATCGGCAGTGTACCAAGTGGCTTGCCTCAGGGCCACTCAGACTCACTCCGGATTCTAGGCTGCCCTCTTGCCCACAAAGTTGAGAACACTGTCTGCCTACATTAATGTTAGCCAAATGACCAGGTTATAGGAATTCTGAAGTATACTCGCTTGTGATGTAAGAGGATCTCAGCCTGTCACGGGCTCCCCTCTTGTCTCTCTGCAGACTGTGTCGCTGCGGCAGGAGCAGGGGGGAAAGATGGGCGATATTTATAACCAGATGAGAGGCACGGAATGCGCGAGTGGGCGACGGGCTAGTCCCCGAGATTCTCTCAGCGGGACTCCAGAGTCTTGCAAAGTAAGCGCTGTCAGCATGTGAATGCGAACGTGATTGCGCAATTTAATTTGAAGTCTACGGCGCAAATCCACGTCCGAGCGCAGTCGATGTTACACCGAATTGGAGTAGACAGGCATGTTGCATTGTCGGATCCCTGATCCCCAATGAGCGAACAACCAGTCGCTATTGGCAAACCCTCAAGAGGATTCGAAAAAGCGCTGTCTTTAGAATCCAATATCGACTGGGTCATTATGGGATGTGGATGTTTAGTGGTTTGCGAATTGTGGATGAGAGAGCAAGAGACGCGTCGGGTTTGTTGACGTGTTCTGGCGAGCGAGAGCGTGACAGCATCTGATCTGTGTAACCCCAGAGTCTTGGCAACTCTGTCATATGCCCGAATCCGAAACACTAATTAATTAACTGCATGAAATAGCCGAACTTTGCTTTCACCCGCTAATATCCGTCTTGAATGAGCAAGCATGCGCCTTTCCGTCGACAATAGCCACCACACCACGACTTGGTGTCAACCACTCGCCAGAATACAGAAAAGACACTGTCTCCAGGATCCTACAAGCAGGGTCATTGTGGATGTTTTAATATAATAATAATAATAATGCATGGCGAATTTGTGTACGTAGTGGCGAGCAAGTTGACGCGGTACTGACGCGTGAGAATTGTACGTACGAGATATATTTGGACCAGTGCATTGGATCCATTTAAGTTTGCACCGCATGCTGAAAATATGCACACTCATGCACGTTCATGCACGCCCGCATACATCCAACAGCAAATGTATGCACTAATCTGCTAAGCCTTCTCAGCCCCTTCACGTGTTCCTCCACTTGAGCCGCACTCGGGCGTGTTCTTGTCAGTTACAGCATTTGTGTCAGCCAACTCGCTGTCGTCAAACACCTCTGGAGATTCAAAAATGGCGCTGTTCAGCTGGGTCCCTGTGGACCAATACAAGGACAACTACTTCCTAGTGCTTCGGGAATTGTTGATGTATTAGCGAGTAGAGGGCCGCGTTGTTGACCGGTCGCGGAATCGGTGCGACGGGACGCGTCGGTAAGCGCGCCCAACAGCATCCGATCTGTGCGACCCCCAGAGTCTTGGTGAGACAGTCATCGGTCCGAATACGAAATCCTAATTAATTAATTGCATGAAATAGCCGAGGTTTGTTTCAGCGCGAGTCTCCGTCCGTAACATGATTGTGTTTACACAAAAGCTACTGGAGTGTCTACAGCGCACGACAAACTACAAGCAAGCAAAAAGCAAGGGGCAAGCTGCTCAGCAATTGCCAAAGTGCAAGCTCGGCGAAGGCTAGGGCAAGGCTCACCGAAGGCGAGGGACAGTATCAGGGTGATCCTGACAGTAGGTGCTCTGAAATTAGTTATCTATATCGTGGAGTGATGACTACTCAGGATTAAATATGTATGCCGAATTCGGCAATTGGAAAACAGTATAGTACGCGTTAGGTCTACCTGCCATAACTGTGACGATAAGTCTCTTAAGGGCGTGCGTGGCACTTGGTTCAAAACTTGCCAAGTGACAGATTTGGCCATTCAGCTGGCCAAACGGCCTAATCGGTCTTAGGAATTAGGGCAGAATGCCCTACAATGTGCACCGAAATTTTGAGGCTTATTAGGGAGCCACCTTCGTGAAGGTGATCTATCACGGAGTTCCAGATACGGAGTTGAGTGGGTCCCTAACCCAGGTCCTATATGGCTGATGGGCTAGGGTCGTCCCGAGTTTGTGGGGCTCTACACCTCTACCAGATTTAACAGATCGAGGCGAGCTTTAGCATCGACTCTTAGAAGGCCGCTTTCACGACCCGGAATGTTTATACGAGTGCGTTAAACCGTGTCAATATTTTCCCCATCATTCATCAGAACTCATATAGTCATTGATTTCCCTGACCGGATCCAGCTATGGCCACTCGGAGCTTCAGGTACTACACCACCAGTGCCGGCAAGTTTATTCGAGTTGTTGCAGCAATTCATCTACTACATACATATGTCTTTGAGTTCGCAATCACTGGTGGTCTATCAATGCTACCTACGCTCCATACCGTCGGAGACCACGTCTTTCTGGACAAATACAACCATCGGCTTGGCCGCAACATCAAAGTTGGAGATGTGGTAGTAATCAGCAAGCCTACAGAGGAGCACACGCGTATATGTAAAAGGGTAGCTGCAGTCCCGGGTGATATAGTGTACTGCGACGCCATGCCGAAGGCACCGATGCGACCGGGTTTGTCTGATGATTTAGTTGGGTTATCTTCTAGTATGACAAACGTGAGAACCGGGAAGTATATAAAAATTCCTGAAGGCCACATATGGATTCTGGGTGATAATGCCATGGCATCGTTGGATTCAAGAGAATATGGTCCAGTACCAAAAGCCCTGGTTGTTGGAAAAGTATTATGGGCTGAGTATTGGGGACCGTTTGACTGGCTTCCTAATTGGCCTCGCAAAGTTGGATCGAATATAGAAGCTACGGATCTGAAAGTGGCCGATTTGCTACCGAGTAGTCACAGCAGGACATGATTTTTCGAAGACCGCGGAGTCCGGGTCGTGGTTGTAATGATATGCATGTACTACTCGGCCACTATTTCTGTATATAGACTTATAAATTTTGTATGATAAGTTAAACTGTTCATGAACATGTACACTATTTACTAATATCTACAATGGTTCAAATAATCAACTATCCACGATAATCCTCATAATGCTGGAACCTTTTATGAGTATAGACATTTCCTGGGCCCAAGCCAAATTTCTCGCGGACCCCATCTGTTTTCGAATCGTACCCGTTCCTCCAGAAATGCGCGCCAACAGCCTTCAATCCATGCGCAGATCTAAATAATCTTATATCAAATCCATCCCTTTCAAGCAATCTATCCGTATCTATTGGATCCTTTCCCTTACGTTGCTGGACTGCCAATCGCTCACCGTCGGGCTGCTCGAATGCCCAGACAACATACCGATGGAAGCCGCTGTTCTTTTCTGGATGAGGAGGCAGATATGGCACCAGTTCCCTAGCCAGAGATTTGTCAACCAGTGGCTCATTGCCCGAAATTTTAACGTCAGCCAAGATATAGTGAAGAGTGGTCTTGTACGAATCATTCTCAAGGTCCGGGGTATCGGGATCGAGAATGACGATCGTGTAAAGCTTGGTCTTATCCTCAAAAATCTGGATCGAAAACTCTGGAGCCAGCGCGGTGACACCAGTACTCATAATTCTACCGGGATCAATCCAGTGCGTCGAAGTTCCCGGAAATCGAATCTTCAGGTCTACTCGTGGGTAAAACGTTGCCAAAGTGTCAGGAATAACCTTCATACTCTCCAACCGATCCATCAGTAACAGTCGGTCATCCTGCTCCCACCTTTGCCGCGCCAAATATCTGTAGACGGGAAATTTCATATCAGAATTCCCCGAATTGAACTGGTGGACAACCTCAGGATTGTTGATTTCCGCATTTATCCGGAGCTTCTCAATTTCTACGGAAGCCAAATACGCTTCCCCTCGAGCCTTTTGGTCCGGAATGTGGTCAATTGTGCTAACATTATAATGCTGTAGGATGGTGTCTATGCGATCGCGCATGTCGAGTACTTTGTCGTACTTTTCCTGTCGGTCGCGCTCGAGTACGGCTAGTGCTTCCTTGAATGCCTGGTCGAGACCAATTGGATGACGATATGCCAGTTTCGATTTCCGGGATCTAAGCGTCGCCGGGGGAACCTTCACCCGCCAGTCCAAGAATAGCGTTCGTCTGTATGCAGGGATTGTGAGCGACTTGGCTGTGATATATGGTTTGGAGTGCTGTGACGGGTCCTGCAGGTTAGGATAAGCTGTAAGGTCGTCTACGGCACATCCCATTGCCCGAGCAATTCTATTAAGATCATCGTTCGGAACAGCAATTTTCGGGTCAATTGAGTCTGCAAAACTGGGGCTCGGTGGCTCGATATCAGTGGACAAGTTCGAGGATGCCGTTGTCGCAGAGACTCCGCGCATGCCTGCCTTCAGGACATCTCTGCTAGCAGCGACAGCTCCTGAAATACCGGGGCCAATAATTCGAGGCATTGCGACAACCTGGTGGTTTTGCCCCTTCCCCAAAAGTCGGTTGCCGTAGTGTTGTGGAATTGATCAATTAGCAACAATGTAAGGCTTAGTTGTGAGAAGTTCTCGACTTCCGTATTGCCGCTTGCAAAATTTGCGGCACGTGAGTTTTGAGTTGTGCTACCAAAATCACCCGAAAAAATTCAGCGCAAACAAGCATTGCCAGACAGCGAGTACGCTGCGACCACCAATACCGCAAGCAGTATAAAGATTGGCTGACTGGTCGGTAAAGCTGACGAACTGCCAGGAGGCAATTTCATACGATATTCGCGATATTCGCCATTCGTCCGGTGCCGGTTTCACAAACCGCACACGTGCTTCGAAAAATATCACAGCAATGGCTCGGCCACGGTTACTGCTATCATTCAATATTTTACCTCGGAGAGTATCGGCAGCTATATCCCAGTCTATGATTGTATGTCCTTGTGCTGAGTTGGGCGATGTTGCGGATAGAATGGTTTTAACGCAATGCAGAGTCTAGCGTATAGTAGAAGTCGAGGGACCGCCACGATGATGTCCACATCCGAACAGAGTACATGTATTCCTCTGGTCGCCTCAATTGAGCCAGTCCCGTCAACATCAGAGGTAGATCATGGCAGCGATCCCAGTGTCGCCGCTGACCCTGTGCCGAACAGTCTGGTGGCACCAGAAAACCTGACCTGGGCCCCAGCTGCATCTGAAAGTGAAGAGGTGTTGCCTTTCGCGGCTCGTATGTCTTAGTTATCGCATGTATGATTTCTAGGAAGGCTAATTCGAAACAGGGCCACCATCCGCAGTTCTGACACTGCTTCACAGCTTTCCCTCTCTCGAGCCTTCAACGTTCGCCGCCATCCCTACTTCACTTCTCGCTCTCCCATTCCGTCGAGACATTCTTTGGCAAGCCGTTGTTTACGAAAATGACACGCTGCGCGATCGTCGCAGTCTCTTCGTCCCTAACCGTTCCGAGTTGGGCTACTCTAAGAAGAAGATGGCTCCGCAGAAAGGTCGGGGAATGGCCCGTGTTGGTAAAGCAGGTTCCCCTATTTTCAGTCATGGTGGCAAGCCATTTGGCCCACGCCATCCTGACGACCGCACACTTTTGAACCGAAGAGTTTACAATCTTGCGCTGAGGACAGCATTTTCATACGCATATCAACGGGGAAATTTGGTAGTCTTGGACGGCCCGGCGGAGTTAGTGACGTACAAGTCCAAGGCTGCGCAGGCTATTTGGGAATTACATGCCTGGAATAATCTAGCTGTGTTGGTCATTGTTGCCGGCGAGAGGAAAAATCTAAATTTGTCGCTGCGGAAATCGGAGCCGAATACTCAAGTTATGCATATGAAGGATCTAGATGTGCGCACTCTACTCAAGGCGAAGAAGGTAATTGTCGAGAAAGAGGCATTGGACTTCATTGAAGAAAACACGCAAGGAAAGAAATATTTGGACGAGGCTACCATGGGCAAGAATTTCGATGCCGGGGCCAAAAGGATAAAGGAAGCTAAATCCAAAGCCAAAAGGGGGAAAAACCTTACAGGATAAGAAATAATTCTATTGTAAATATATTGTAAGTATTTTGAATACCGTACATATAGATAATGACAATGCTATTCTATCCCAACCAAAAGCCAATCCGGTCCCAAATCTTTAACCGCATAAATGACAATTCTGCGACAGACATTAATAATCACTCAAAAAAATTCAACTTTGCATCCATGCCGAAACCCAGCCATTTATCTTCTCTACACTCTCGTCGAGCAATGCGCTATATCCTCCATTTTTCGCGCTATCAAACATGTTCATGTGCGCCTCGATCTCGCCAGATGCACTCATATTCTCCGTCGGCACAAAAAAGTCCGTATAGGGTGCCCCTTTCGGGATATTGCAAAATGTCCTTTTTCCGTCACCTTCACCACTTACTATCTTGCCGAGGCTTTTGATCATATGGGTAGCATCCTTAGAGTCCGAGGACTCCGCTTTTTCTTTTGGCTGGACGACCGTGTAGTAATTGACCAACGGGACTCGATCTCGACCCTGATAGAATGTCCACAGTCTAGCCTTGAGTGCCTGCGGTTTCTGAAATATTGCCCCAACAAAGAGCATATGATCTTTAGCCCAGTTGACATCAACGTTCTGACTTTTCAAGTACCACATCGTTCCGGCCGTGGCCGCAGCAGCAGTCGCCACGCCGGCGACTGTCAAACCTGCAATTTTTCCCCAATTGGGCTTCGACTTTTGTTCACTTGCGGGTTTGTCATCTGCAACATGTTGATTCGGCTGCTCCACTTCGCGTTTATTTGGCTGCTCACTGCTCTTCTTTGCAAATAAATAGGATGTAACAGACGCCACAGGAACACTGGCTCCAAGAGCCTTGAGCTCGTTGAACTTAGCTGTGCCGCGATGTATGACATCCTGCGCAAACACAGAAGAATGTAATCCCAGAAACGGAGAGTCGAAACATACTAATCCGATAACATTGGGAAATACAAGCTTCGGATCCCGCGCCAATATCTGTACTGTCGTATCCGCAATAACCAGTCCTCCCATACTGTGCCCCACGAGAATTATTCCGACAGTGGGGGAAATAACAGGCGATGGTGTACCATTTGCCACTTCAATATCTATGACTAGCGTTTCAAGGAAAGAGAGCAATGCGGCGACGGCAGCGGTGAGCTCGCCTTTGGTGTCGTAAGTCGGGTACACTATGGATTCTATATGTGCTGATTCGTATATCTGTTTGAGACGATCCTCGACCTCCCCCGGGAACTGGAGAAACGTTTTTGAGTCTCCTTTGAAGCCATGGACATAGACAATCACGAGCGTTTTCATTGCAAATTGCGACCATGAGCTAGCTCCCGAACAGCAAACTGGATACATCCGTAAGAACCGTTACTAAATTAGCAGTGCAGCATCTACTTGGGGTTAGGGCTCCCCTGAGGCGTTCACAAGTACCAGAGGCAATTTGATACGACAAAACCTGAGGAACTGGTAATAATGTTTTGTACAGCCGCAGTTAAGATATGTTTCTGAATAGTGGTACGGAATTACAGAAAAATGTCCTTGTGAACAGAAGATCGACTTCACTATCTGCCTTCCTGCTGCGCCTTTAAGGTCGAGAATATCCCAAATATGCAACGGGCTTCTGTTTCATTTCAACCCGGTCACCTTGCTTATCAATATCAAATCCGAAAGTGTTTTGGCTAATTCTTAGTTAAATATTAGACTATGACGTTGTGATAAAATGCTAGAATGTGCAAATGTATTAAGTGACTCTGCGTACAAGAATTTCGTGAACGTTGCAGCCGTCATCTCCGCAAGTACGCAACGAACTCGTCAAAAATCGACGGCCAAGCTCCCTCGGCGTCATAAGTATCCAATCCGTCCTCTGACTCAAGGACATTAACCACGAAATCTAGCAACATGTTCCATGTATCCTTCGGTACAGCTCTTCTGTGCTCTTCCGTAACAAACGTGATCCATTTTCCGAGCAGCTCTTGACTAGGAAATTTATCTTCTAGTAGTAGTTTCCAGTATTCTACTGCTGTATCGAGTGGTAGGACACGTTGACCTTGCGGACGCACAAAGCTGAATGTGTATTTGTAGACTTCTTTAAAAAATGCTGGATCATTTCCTAAATCCGCACTTAATGACTCAACCGCTTTCTTCATTTTTGGAATCGTGTCCGCACTATACCATCAGCTCTCTTGTCGCGCCAGATATGACAACGATAAACTCACTTCATTGACTGCCATCCTTTTATAAACTGTTGCTTCGTGAATTGGCCCATGGTCGGAGCCTCGAGTTTGTATGCCAGGGCCAGCACAACGGGGTCTTCTAACGGAACGCCCAGATCTTGGATGTAATTTATCGTACCATCTATTCCAATCGTAGACGGCTCCTCTGGATCTGTTACGGTTACCTATTTGCTCCGCTATACATGAAAACTAGTAGTTGCACCTTTATATTTCTCGAAAATCTCGTTGAGAGCTTTTGATTCCTTCTTTCTACATTATTGTCAGTATTCGCTCTTTATTCACGTGAAGAATACTCACGGAGGAACCACGGTCCCAGAGTCGTAGTAATCGTCAATTGCGCGTTCTATATTCCATGCATTGCTCCGGAGGAAAGTCGCGGCGGACCGAGAAGTAGCGCCGGTTGCCGCAATAAATTGGTTGACTGCGTTACGTTGCGCGGACGTGAGTGAGCTCTATTAATTTTTAGTATGACGAGGATTATTGTGAGTATATATAAAAGAACGGACTCGTGGCCGTACCATTTCAGTTGGGTGGTTATGTTCGCGATCGTGTGATTACGTTCGAGACACAGAGAGGAACTGGCAGCTAGCTCCCCGGAGAGCAACAGTTTGTATGATATTGGGACTTCGTGGCTCTCCACTGCCGATTGAAGGCCATAAAGATCGGCAACTTAGAATGATTTTGCTAACCATTGGGTAACACCGTCCGATAAGCATGTTACTACGATCCTTAGTTTTATTGTTTTAATATCCGAGCATTAAGGGCAGTCGCAGTCCAGAGTATTAAAGTACGAGACCTGGAGCGACTGTAACAGGTCTACCGGCCTCGGGCTCGGGCCAACCCGCAACGCATGCTGCATTTATAATCGACGAAATTTATTCCTCATAAGACTTGCGGCGTTTCTAACAAATCTGTTAAGAGTCTTAGTGACTTAGTCTAATTCTCAGCGGCTCCCTCGCAAGGAATGATCTGCCTGCGACAATGATCGTGAGCATGAGGGTCTCATAATGGGTGGTAAGTCTCGAGTCGTGAACCACATGGCGCATTGTAGCCCTACCCCTAGGTACACGTTATTAACCCAAATCCGAGAGAAGTTCAACTTATAATGTTATGTATTATTGCCATGTAATGTCGCGCATGTCTATTGCCAAATTCTGTTCACTATTTTTCATTTGATTTCATGATATAATACACCAATACATTCAATGGCCCGCATCAAATCCACCCCACGACAAATAAGTGCGTCGTCATCACCGATTTCAACTGGCAGCTCAACACCTCACAAATCATCATACTTTCTCCTTCATGTCGTTACGTCTTCAGCACTGCTCGCGTTTCCGGTTGGTACCGTCGTCTTGTCCTCGCTGCTTCCGTCAGATCCGGTGAAAACGTTGGGATTTTCTCTGCCGGCCGTTGCGTTTATTCAAGCCCTGAATATACTCTTTACGAAGGGTGCCACGGAAGTGGCCAGCAAATCGAAAACGACCAAGAAGAAGAGGCAATCAGAGAACACTGTGTCGGTATGTCATTTTTGAAATGGGCGACAGAAAGTTAGTGCTAATTAGCCAACAGACGACAATTCTCGGCTTGACTCTTTCAATCCTTCTGACTCCGTTCATTCATCTCGTGTACGTTCTCTTTGGGGCACCGGTCACCGTATCTATTCCAGCCACGTTTCTTTTATCCGCACATACCGCGCTTATCGCACTTTTTCCGCTTCTTTGCACGGTCCCCCTTGACGGGGTGACGTGGATGAACATGGCGGCGCTGAAAGCTCCTATTACACCGGCGTACGCCGCAGCATTAGGAACAATTGCCGGTGCATGGCTCGGTGCTGTGCCGATTCCGTTGGACTGGGACCGGCCGTGGCAGACTTGGCCTGTTACTATTGTTTTCGGCGCATATGTTGGAAATGCTGTCGGTCGTCTTATTGGTGTCGTGATGAGCGGTAAGGAGAAGAGAATATAAGTTAATGCTAATGTATATAGAGAGATTACAATGTTAGGTATAATACAAAAAAAAATTATCTACAAATAGTACATTTATGTGTCAATATGAACATTGTGATGGTCAGGCTGATGTGCTACCTCCTCCTTCAGTTCAAGCTCCTTGATAGCCTGCTCGATATTTCCCCCCAATCCGACCACTGACAACCGCTTATGCACAACCCGGTGATCCCATAACTCTTCCTTGCCTTTAAACCAGTCATAGAGCCAAAACACCGTAGTCTCACCCTTGGGCCTCCGAACGTCCATCGGCTGGGTGAGGGATGCCCTCCGGATCGGCACGCGCACTGCGGATTCTTCACCCGGTTGCTTATACAGATACTCCAATCCATTTGCCAAATCAGACACAGCCTCAAACGTGCCGGCGTGACGTTTGGGAAACTTGAATCGAAACCATTCGTGCGCAATATCTTTGTTTTCGTCGTATAGTCGCTCTCGTTTTCTTCGCAACTCGTGGACGTAGAATTTTAGTGCCAACGCCGAATATTCGTCCGGTGTTCGTGCAACGCAGAGTAAACTCCAATCATGCACTCTAGAAGCTTTCGGAACCCGTGTCGCCGGGAGTTGTTTTCGAATTAACTTGTCCTGTATCCCCATTAGCGATCCCGGACATCATCAGCAACAATATGGATCGACGTACGGTAACTTTATTCGTGTCGTTCACTATGACTGGACCATTGCGGTGCCGGAGGAGAAACAAGTATCCTGGCTTCTCTTTAAGAGCCACGTTCACTACTGTTTTGGCGGCCTCCATGCTAGATGAATTGAAGATATCCGGAGGGTGGTTGTACGCACTCCGAAAATTTAGGGACCTCTAGTCGAGATTGTGCCATAAACGCTGAGAGGTATATGGCATATCAGCCCAGCTTTCAAGTATAGACTCACATTTACTTCTTGGACTAACTATGCATTTTGAACATCATTAAAAATGACTTTACTATATTATTTACAATGCTCATGATAATACTACCTGGTCCCAACCAACATACCAAAGTCCCAAGCAAATATAAACTACATATATACAAAACCGAACACCGTCTCTAATCTCAGCTCGTCTAGAATGCAAATTTATCGGTGTCGCACCAAAACGTTCATTCTAGCATCCTGCCCATAACATTTGCTTTCGTCAGTCATGATCGGGATCCGTATCCGGTCGTTTGGAGTCGAGTCCAGAACTGTGGATGATTCAACTGACGACACGGAGTAGAGGTCACTCATGTCATCACTCTCGTGGACGTCGTAAATTGGCCATTTCGTCTCTTCTTCAATAACCTCTTTGTCGTAAGCGGCGAAGTCGACCGTGGGTTCAAGTTCGTAAAATAGCAAGACAACGTTGCCGTTTGAGAGCACTTCGTCGATACCAACAGGCTGCACGGCGCCGTCCGAAACTCGGACCCACGAGTCCTTGTCAACCCGCCTGAATGCCACATAGTGTCCAAACGAATGAGAGCCAAAATGCACGACTGTACTGGAAAGTCGATACCATGCCTCTCCGTCGGCCACCTCAGGCCTGTCTGTGACATACTTGCTAAACTGAATCCGCTCTGGAAATTCTACCTTGGTGCTATTTTTGTGGGCAATACCCAGGTGAGCGTCATATTCTGATCTGTTGATGTGTAGTACGAGAGTTCTTGGAGGGCGGAATATCGTCACCTGCTTGACTTTTGTGGATGATACCAAACGTGGAGGCTTCAACTTTTCAAAATCGGCGTCGAGAATTGTGGGCTTCTCAAGAGCAGCATTTATCATGCTGCGGCGAGCACGAAGAATCGGGCCAATATCTGGTTTCGATTTAGACGCGGTCTCCCGTTCCGGCGAAGATGATCGGGAGCAAGGTGGGGAGGCGCGAGCGATGAGACGTTGGAGATGTGCCTCGGCAGCGACAAGCGAGCAGCGTTGACAGTACACGTCAAGTTTCTCAGGCGCGACGGCATTTGCCAGCATAGTCTCAACAGCGACCGACTGGTCGTTAAAGAGTGAAGGGGACGATGACGATGACGACGACGACGACGATGATGATGATGATGATGATGATGATGATGATGAAGGCAGAGAAAGTTCGAGGGAAGAGAATGGGATCTGCTTCACTGTCTGCTCTTCGCCGCATTGTAAACACACAACTCGCGAGGAAAGTAGACCGTCGAACGGTAGGATGGCATTGTCCGTATTTGCACATTCTACACGTAAAGCGTCGAGAAGCGAGAGAAAAAATTCATGGGCATCCTGCTGGTCCGGGTCATCGATCCAGCGCTTGGATTTGAGTAACCTGAGCAACTGCACCGTGGAATGGGTGTGCTGACTTGGCAGACAAGAGTTAAGGCGAAGGATGAGCGTTCGCAACTCGTTTGCAAGAGGCAGCGAGGCAGACATTGCTGAGCTGAGAAAATTTATCAAGTGTTGTGAAGATGCCATTGCCTTAAATTTGTCAGCTATTTTCACACTAAAACAAATATACGTATACCTACCTGAAGAACAGAATTGAGAAAACAAGTATTTCCGGAATTCACGAGGCCACCAAGGACACCACTCGTCATTGTTGTTGCAGTTGACGTTGTTGAGACTTTTGGTTGTGGCTCATGGTCACTGAGACAGCGGTCCAGTGCTACAACAGAATCGCAGTGAAAGAGAGGCGAGCTGGCCGTCCACAGGTTGAGAAAGTCAGGCGCGGTCTTTGCGGCCGCCATTCCTGATGATTATCGAGCTGATATATTGGTGTGAGCAGCAGCAGTTCGTTCAGTTGGAGATGCTGTGGAAATATGAATTATTCGTGGACACCTAGAAATACAGTGGCAGGAGCAGCAGATTGCTTGCGTAAGAGTGTAAGCGTAAGAAAGATCCGCGTGCCTCTTTAGAAGTAGTCGCTAGTCTAAATGAGGCATAGTGGATCGGATATTGAACTCTATATATCATATTGCCACCTGACGCGGATACGGACTAACTAGAAACGGCAAGGTCCGTTCACTATCGTTACGTAGTTTCGTCGGTGACGCGGCCCGCCTCACTTCTCAACGGCTCACGTAAATGGGCAACGCGGCAAAGCGGTTCACCAAAGTCCACAATTTATTGCTTTATACTTTTATTGATTGTTTGTATATAATATTGCACTAAACTGTCTGAACACTGTAAATCTGTAATGCTGTACCTACTACTACAATAGCCAGTAGCCCAATGGGATAACGCGTCAGCAGATATATACTCGAAACTATTCTTGATTATTAAGACATGTCACGTGGTCATAAGCTTTCTGGTGCGGCTCAGCGGTGCCATCAAAAAAAATATCATTTTGTACAGCTTGAGCCAAAATATAGGAAACCCAAGGTGATGAAACCAAACCAGACATGGCCAAGAAGAAAGGTAAATAGTTGTCGTTTATATGCTGTGGACAGGCTAACAATGCATAGCGAGCAGATCAAACACGCGGGCAGCACGCCGCGAGATGCCCTCTCCGCCACCAGAACCGGTAGTCCGTGATGGAGCAGGCGATTCATCAGCTCAGCACAAATTCAAACAAGATCCGTCGGGCCATAAGAGGAAAAAGAATAAACTGCCGTCGGCACTTGGTGTTTCAAAGAAACAGCAAAATAGAATATTCAAAGCCGAGAG
The DNA here is from genome assembly GCA_030556285.1 of Lipomyces yamadae. Taxonomy (NCBI): domain Eukaryota; kingdom Fungi; phylum Ascomycota; class Lipomycetes; order Lipomycetales; family Lipomycetaceae; genus Lipomyces; species Lipomyces yamadae. The sequence goes on along the minus strand of JAKTPU010000110.1, from coordinate 26,503 downwards.
CAGGAGCGAGGCGTTACTGCATAAGATCAGTCTCAAGTCCACAAAAGACAAAGTCAGGAAACAGAAGCGAACAGGCGAGAGCGAGAACGAGACTGACTTGACCAGTTTGACTAAGCACAGTTCAGCTATCGGTGGTCCGAAAAAGAAAGGCACATTAAAAGGAACCGACCTGTTGAATCTCATTCGAAAGGCTGATGTTGGCGGCATGACTGTCGACGACTCTGGCAGCGACAGCGACGCCAACGAATGGGAAGATGAGCCAAAAGGCGCCGATGAAGAAATGAAAGATACTCACAATTCCACGGACGGAAATCGTGCTATTGATAGACATGTGCCAGTGCAAGATATAGAAGTGCCATTTTAGTAACAGTAGTAATTGGGTATGATACATGCACGTACTTGGTTGGATGTACAATACAATACGAACCATCCTCATATTTGTCATTAATCGTCAGATTAAATCAACTCGATGAGAAAACCATGAACAATAACTAAACGCAAAATAGAATATTCCCTTATTGCAGTAAGACATGTAATATAAATGTAACAACGAACGAGCCGAGTCCCAAAAAAAAAAAAAAAAAAAAAAAAAAAAAAAAAAAATAAAAAAAA
>JAKTPU010000110.1:0-25881 GCA_030556285.1 Lipomyces yamadae | reverse complement strand
AAAAAAAAAAAAAAAAAAAAAAAAAAAAAATACAGCAAAATTAAAGAAACACTTTGTCCGAACAGAATGTGATCCGTTATAATTACTTTTGTATTAACACAAAATATTGACAACAACTCTAGCGAGCGTACGACGAGTACCCACCTCGATTCTCCAATCCTCCATTACGCCCTCGTAATCCGAAGCCCGACAGACCAGCTCCAGCACCGCCGCCTGCGCCAAACTGGGAATAGTATTGATTGTAATTGCCGCTATATCCGTTCATACCGCTACCAGCCTGTCCGACCCGTTGCCCTACGGCTCCAGCGTTGCCTGCCGATGGCCCAAGTCCCATCGCTGCAGTAGCTGCGGGTGACCGGTCCTTACCCCAACTGCATCGGACCGGACGGCCGTTGATTTGCACACCGGACACCTGGCATATTGCGAGGGCAGCTGCTTCATGCGAGTCCATTCTGACAAATGCATATCCTCGGTCTGATTGTATTCGTACATCCACAACGTATCCAAAGTTTTGAAACAGCGGGGTCAGATCATTCTGGGTAGTGTACGGCGAGAGGTTCCCGACATACACCGTGGTCTGCCATGACGGCGATTGGTTCACAACCAACTCGTAGCTCTGTTGCATGTTGTTGTTTGCGCCACCAAACCCAGACCCATGTCCGGCCGCGTAACCGCTGTTGAACATAACATTCTGAATATGATGACTATTGGCTTGCGGCTGTAATCCGATGGTCGCAGTGGCACCTCTCTGGTTTGCCCAGTTACAACGGATTGTGCGAGAGCCTAGCCACTCACCATCCATGGTAGTCTTGGCCTTCTCCGCGTCGCTGCGATCGCGAAAGGAGACAAATCCGTATCCTCGCGACCGTCCAGTCTTTAGATCCCACATCACTCGTGCTTCCGACATCGACGGGAATACCGAGAACGCTTTGGCAAGCAGCTCGTCATCGACCTCGTTCGACAGATCTCCAACAAATATATGAAAGTGTTCTACCAATCGGCATTAGATTACGTCTTGAATATCATGTATACCACCGCCAAACTCACGCGAAGTGTCCTCCTTCTGTCCAGCGTTGTGCGACTGATAAGCCCAGTTAATCTTAATCTCGGACTGATGAATCGTCCGCCCATTTAAAGTCTGCATCGCCGTCTGAGCCGCGTTCGGATCATCGTACTCAACAAATCCATAATTATATCCTTTGTGATTACGATCTGGTATGATCTTGACACTCTGCACATGTCCCGCGACCTCGAAAATGTCGCGTAGCATGTCTTCCAGGACTCTTGGGTCCAAACCGCCAACATACAGAACCCGCTTGTTGATTTCACCTTTGCGACCGGCTACAGCTGTCGATGATGCTGCAGGATCGCTTGAATGAGAGGCATTTGTCGTAGGCGGCGCAGATATTGTTGCCGACGGCGCCACAACTTTTGGAGGGGCAGAGATGGTTGCGGAAGTAGGGGGCAAAGACGTAGTCGGTGTTGGAAGTATGTGGCTCATCGTGATTCTCAACGAGTAGTAACGTTCCGAATCAACCAATGAATGGCAGATGCAATGGGATTATCGATAAATTAGATATATGTCTCTCGTCGTATCGATCGGTGGTCAAGTCGAGTCGTGACTCTATATGAGATTTGTGCAAGCAGCAGAGATAAACGCTGCTATCCAACCGCTGAATAGCTGCGTAAATAAATTCTCTCGACAAATTCCGAGAACGGTGACACTGGTGGAGTATATGCTAGCGAATAGGAGCGATCAATAATGCGTATGTTGACAGACGAGGAGTTGGAGATTTTTCTCTCTAGTACTGGAATCTAGCAGCGCAAAAAAAAAAGTTCGCGAGTAAAGGTATCACGAACTGCTGTTGTTCAGGTTGTAAACGCGACGCGGCTGCGCGGATGAGGCCGTTGCAGTTTGTACGCGTTGATGTTGCCCCACACAACAATTATGACACTGTTCATCGTCAAATACTGCGTCGTGGCTATTCTACACGACTAACACGACAGAATGTCGGACGAAGACAAAATAAAGGAGGCGTTTAATGTATGTATCTGCTATGATTAACAAGACAATAAAATAACACTTAAATTTTAAGAAAGTCCTGGTCGCTACGGCACAACTTGCCCGCAACCTTCAGGCCTCGGCCAGTCCCAAGTACGACGCAAACCAAATCTCGTCCTTTCTTCACATATCTAACCAATATACAGCGTCTATCCACCTGTCCTCGGAGAATCTGGCGTTGCACTCGACAAGTCGCTAAGATCTTTTCATACAGCGCTGGACATGGCGGAAGTCTCACTCGTATGTGGAATGTTAGTTGGACCTGTGTCAACGTCGGCTAAATAATTCCAGGTACAAGCGCGCGACACACTTCAACGCGATCTCAATGAATTGCAGCATACCAAACAGTTGCACTCGATCAAGAGGGAAAATGGCTCGGCGGAGTCCCAGTCGCTCACAATCGACATCGAATAATCAATCGCTGCGGAACCTCCCAACGAGATACTACGACAGCTATCACTGCCCCGTGCAATGAATTGATGTGAATTGATGTGGTCAACTACAGTACGGTGACGGCCGGCGGCCTGTTACCGATATTATTGTTATATGGAATACCGCATTGGCCCTACTATTTGTGTATGATAGTTATGACAGACGACAGCCAAAGGTTCCAACCGGCCGGTATGGTTACTGCAACACAAGCCTATACAATCCACAAGTGATGCGTGTGGATAAAACAATTCAAAACGCTCGTCAAACCATGAAATCAATAGCAAACCCATTTGCACCGAATACACAAAGGCTCCAAAGCATGTTATACCATTAACCAAAAATATCCATAACAAGGTAGTTGGTCTATGTCACAGATAAACCTTCGACCTTTTCTGCCGCCCGAGTGGCCTCATCAGCGTCATCATTATTGTCAGACACGACCCTCCCAATGATTTCAACGTCCGGGGCCAAATGGTTTTTGCGGATCAAGTCCTTCATTTTATCGTCGAAGCGGACCACCATGCATGTCAGATTATCCATACTGAAATGCGCCAGCGCGTAATCAATCAGCATCCGACTAGCTTCCTGAGGGTCTTTGACATCCCGAATGATATTAACCGCTTCCTGATCTGAGCACACGTCCCACAGACCATCGCATGCTAATATCAAAAACTCGTCATCTGGTGTGAGATAAGTCTCCGTAGTGTACGGGCGGCTTATAACCAATTTTTTGATATATGAATCACCAAGAGCACGAGTCACAGCCAGTATACCATTTACACGCCCGTTTAGGACAACACCACCGCTGTTCTTTATCCGCTGGGCTTCCATCTGGTCCGTTCCTTTGTGATCGTATGATAATCTTAATGCCTTTCCTTTCCGACTATAAAAGCAGTTAGATTCCATTATTTTATTCCATTTATTAACTGGACTTGCCATAAAACTAATCGCGCGTCACCAGCATTGGCGGTGTACAGCATTCGTTCTTGAACCGTACGCTGCGGATGACTAGCCTGACTCTGCTCGTTGATCTTACTTCGATGATGGTTTAGGAAATGGTAATGACGGTACAAATGATGGGGAGACATCTCAGGCGGTTGGGCCTCCGATGCCTTATGCCGCTGCGGCCCTGTTTCCGGTGAATGTCCATTCGGTATCTTCGACGAATATGAATTCGTCGCCATTTCTTCCCATCGCAGTAACGCTACCGCCGCAGTTGATCCAGCATTTTTCAGCGGCTGCTTGCTCAATTGAGCATCGGCTTCGGTAAACGTGCGATCAAATATTTCTGGTACCGACCCATGTGGGTCTTTCCTTAGCTGCTCCTCCAACAGCACATGCAGCCTCTGTCCGCACCAGTCGGCAACTGCCTTGCCTGCATGACCATCAAAAATGGCGAAATAGCCTGCATCATTAGAATTGTGTCCCCTGCTGTGGCCGAATGTCGTTGACGTTATGCTTGTTGCATCTGAATTTACTGACGATGATGATGCTGACGCGCTGTTGCCGTGTTTTGACTTTGTTAATGCAGAAAACGGACCACCCAATGGCGTGCTCGGGTTTACAACCGGAGAAGACTCGCCGCTCCCCGTCGCACCAAAATCATAGACTACCGTATGTGTATCTTCCATAGTGTTGCGACACTTCAAATTCTCGTCCTCAGATATTCCTACCGTAAAGGTGCCGTTGAATCCGGCCGGCGGAGTCAGCCGAACTCCGCGAGCCCGAGGCGGGGACGACGACTTCGTACGCAGTAACTTGAACGATCTTTCAGGCTCTTTATTTGATCCGGAGCTAGAGCCAGTAAATCTGGCGAAGAAGGATGTCGGCGAGTTGCCACTGCGCGCGTCCGCATCCTTTGATAATGAAGATGTTCCTGTCGAGGACGTGCTCTTCTTGCGACGATGATCGGTGTTGGCCGTGCCCGGTGCCATTTCCGCGGATGCAGCTGAGGACGGCCGAGGCATGATAACTATTGTATATGTTGTTTATGGGAAAGTATCAGCGAGATCATCCAATGGTGCTGTCATCAATATCCGGTCATGATCTGCCTAGTTCAGAAAGTGTCTATGGAGTGAAGTGTTCAAATAGGCAACAGGTGACGCAGTTGCCCTAACATCGAGAAACGGAGTGTAAGGGTTTAGTGCATCGTCAATAACTTCTTGGGTTGTAATAATATATTATAGCCAACGCTTTCCCTTCGACTACACATTATTATTCTGTCATAATATATTATGCTACAGAATCGGTCGTCCTATCCGCCGCAGCAGGGCGAAATTGCGCCGTCCCTGACTAGTTCTTCAGAGAAATCCATCGCGACCAGTCTTACTCCGTCCACCGTACGCGGCACGGCAGGCACCACGCGGAAAGTCACGATCTATGATCGAAATCTGAATCGTCGTGCACCCGAGCTGTCTTTTGCGACATTCGCATTTTTGTTTAATGAGATGGTACAGTATTCGCAGAAGAATGTCAAAGGTATTCAAGAGATGGAGACAAAGTATGTATTATGCGATATCGCGATAGTCGGGATGCAAAAATGGTACTTACAAGATACAAGGTTAAGTGAATACGGATATCATGTCGGGCAGCGTGTGTTAGAGCTGATAGTTATTCGGGAACTAAAGAATGCAAAGCGGGAGACTCGTGTACTGGGACTGCTACAATTCATTAACACAAGTATTTGGAAATCGGCATTTGGCAAACCAGCTGATGCGCTGGAAAAATCCAAAGACCAGGAGGATGAATGTATGTATAATTTTGCTATTCTCCGACCTAACTGCTCTGACGACCACAGATATGATCATCGACAATGATCCTATAGTTAACAAATTCATATCGGTCCCGAAGGAAATGTCGCAGCTGAATTGTGCCGCTTTCCAAGCTGGAGTAGTTGAGGCCGTAATGGACGGTTGCCAGTTTCCTGCACGGGTCACGGCCCATTCAGTTCCAACCGACCTTTTCCCGCTCAAAACTGTGTTTTTAGTCAAACTGGATCCAATAGTGGTAGAACGGGAACGATATATGCGATAGTTTATCTGCTCGGAATTATACGGTTAAAGGCACATGTTTTGTTCGGCGTCTTTGTAATTTGCATTAATGTCATTTGTACAGTATATATACAGGATAGATGTCTCCAAAGCGATTTGTAATTACTTCTGTCGTTTCCTTGGATACGAATCATGTAGTCCGCCAAGCTTCTCTTGCCCCCTCTTGTTAATCCGGTCCTTGGTAAACCATGGTGAATTAGTGTTTTGCGACGTGTCTTCGTTCAGTAAATGAGTCCACTTCGACTGTCCTCGCTTTCCAAACTGATCACCACGGACCTGCATGATTTTTGGCAGTGCTGTCTTATCTCTAAAGTCATCTTCCAACCCTTCCGCATTGTAGTCTGTCCGGTTCAAAATATCCATATCCTGGTAGAAGGCACCTTTGTGGTAATACTTCTGCATAAACCCCATTTTCCCACGATTTTTTATCTTGTCTTCCTGCTGCTGCCGCACACGCGCGAGATCCTCCTTCAGTCGATCTTTCTCGTCCATATTCCGCCGCATCTCTATCTCTTGTAACTCCTTCTCCCGTTGCTCGAGCTCGTCTCTCTCGCGCTTGATCCTCCGCAGTTCGCGCAATTTCCACGCTGCCCGCTCCTCCAAGGGGGAAATATCGTCGGTGTCGTCGATATCCTCTGCATTGGCAATAATGTTATCTTCGTGCAACCTCGCTATGGCATGGGCAGCCGCTTCCGCCCGAATTTGCTGCTCAATCATTGCAAGCGTTTCTTGCTTTTTCTTTGCTTTTCGGGTCTCATCGTCCGCAACTGTGTCGTATGCAAGTCGTGGCTTCGTTTCGGAAGCTATTCTCTTGTTCCTAACGTAGGATTAGTAAAGTTTTGCCAAAAAATACTGAGCAACTCGATCGACGTACTTTGGAACAAAGACAGGTCGAAGTAAAACTCTCTTCTCATCCTCACTTTCACTCTCATCCTCGCTTTCGCTTTCAGATTCGTTGGCGCTGTTGTAATCCTCTTCTGACTCCTCGTCCAGAGACCCTTCCGAGTCAACTACCGGCGGTTCCTCCTCCTTAAACCTTTCGTTCAAATTGACCTCCTTTAAGCTCTGTACAACAGGTTTCGTTCCAGTGACTGCTTGTCTCCTAGCCGATTCCTGCTTGGCATCTTCTTCTTCACCAATTTCGGGTTCGCGAGCGCCTCCCTGAATTTCTGATATCAATTCTGTCACGTCTTCGGCCTTGGTCGCTTTCTTCTCATCATCATCCTGCAAGCTTGTCTCCGAATCAGATGAAGGCGATGGCGAGCGAGAGGTCCGCTTTCCGGGGAAATATCGCGTTCGCCTCAATGGTTGTGTTAATTTAGGTGGCATGTTGACTTTATGGCAGTATGGGAAGGGGGGTTGCAAATCAGTGGCGAAAGCAAATTAACTGTCTGGCACAGCATAATGAGCCGCGTGAAGACTGGAACATAAATAATTAACCTGTCCCAAGCAAATTATTCACGTTATCCAGATGAAATGTTTATGTTTATATTCAGTATTACATATTCTACTACCTCTACGATCCCGTTCTGAGGGAATCCAGCAGATACTTTGTCTTCATTGGGTCGAGTTCCGCCTAGAGCACGAGAAGGTTAGGGTTACTTTTCAGCAGACACTTGTGTTTTAGACGGCCCCAAACTTAACCGGTTAGAATCCGTGCGGCGCTATTAGAGTGCCAATTGTTAACGCATTCAAGGGTATCGTAGCTTGAATGTCATTTAAGTTAGTTAGGTTACCCTATTTCTGCAGTTGATTGTTGGATGGCGAATGGAGATAAATCTGACGGTGCAGCCGCAGTTTCGGGGGACTGCCAAGGACTTTTTAGTTCTCGCGTTAGCAGTTTACAGTTATATAATATTTTGCTCGGATATTTCATTTGCTGGTGATAGACTGGATCTTGTTGTATCACTGTAATCCCATACCGCAGATCCTGATCTGATCGGAATTTCTTTACTTGTTGTGACACGACTTCGCCAATGCAAAAGCAACATGCCATCTACTCAAGAAATTGAAATTGCTGGCAGCAGCAGCAACAACAGTACTGACGGTGCCCAACAATCGACTCGCCGGAAGCGAATCGTGATTTCCTGTAACGAATGTCACAGGCGCAAGCAAAAGGTACGCCTAGAGGGTATCATGTAGTATCGAATATTGCTAATATACGCTCAGTGCAATCGCCAGCAACCTTGCAATCAGTGTATAGGGCGCAAGGTCGAGAATCTATGTGTGTATACTACCCGCATTGACTGCGCAAAGGCGACGACGGCGGCGGCGGCTGCGCAGGCAGCAGGCGCGTCTTCTCCGTCTAGCAATTCTAGTCCCGTTGCTCGTATACAAAGCTTACCCTCGATGAGCGATTACCTCACGTCATCCACTATTGGATCAGGAAAGCTTCGTTCTACATCTGGCAATAGCGACAGCGAGAATAACAATAGCGTGGCCGACTATTCTGATTCTTCTGTGGAGGATGATGATGATGATGATGAGGTAGTCGACGAAGATGTTAGTGAAATGCTGGGATATTTCAAATCCGGTGTTTCAAATATCGCTCAGGACGTTGCGGAGCTCAAACTGTCGACTTCATCTGGTGGACATAATGCTGCCACTACAGCTACTAAAGAAAGTAACGCCATGTCCCGAAACATCGAGACCGTCTGCAGGATATTACGCGCCATGCCACCTAGGCCGTATGTCGAGCTTCTTGTTGAAATATTTTTCTCCGAGGCAGATTTCTATCAGATGTTAAATAAGATTGCCTTTTGCGATAGTCTGCGACAATGGTGGGAGCAACCAGATCGGCAATATAGTATTTCAGTTCCTATGATAACTTTTCGTTTGATGTCTATAGCGATTGAATTTGTACCAAAGGAGCATCTTGATCAAATCCGCCAAATTGACCACAATCTTGAGAACCTGTCCCGAGACTACTCCATAGCCGCTAGCGATCTTGCCGCACTGTTGCCTGATTGTTTAGAGAAGGTATTAGAAGGCCTGCTTCGCGCTGCATGGCTAAAATACCAGTCACGTATGAAAGACAGCTGGTACTGCTTGGCCACTGTCATCCGCATGGCCCAAGAAATCAAGCTCCACATGGAAGCACCGGACACGGCGTTATCTTACGAACGCGAGCGGCGTCGACGATTGTGGTGGACAATATACCACTGGGACAGGGGTATGGGGCTTGTATTGGGCCGGCCGACTATGATTGCAGACAAGGTCTGGAATGTACCTCTGCCATTGGATTTGCCGGATGAATGCTACTATCCAATATGTTCTTATCAACCCGTCGCTTCAGCCCCGGCTATCACGCCATACACATGTCGGCTCCTTGTGTTCAAATTGACGCCTGCGATGTCGTTTCTTGACAGTGATCCACACAAGCTCTACGAGGCTCTAAAATTGTTCATAGAATCACTACCACCATACTGGGCCATCGATGATCCCGACACCTCCATGGATGAACAATTCCCGTTCTTGGTCAACCACCGCGAGTTTCTTACCGGGACTATCTGTATGATACAATGTGCGCTGTACCGCCGAAAAGTGCCTGTCCCGAATCCGCTGTCGGTCTGTTTACGGTTCCTGAGTGCAGCAGACCGGATACTAGCGTTGTCAGAGGAGCACCACTACCGACAGTTCATGATTGCGTACCAGAATTTGGAGCCCTCGGTTGTGATTTGTCGAGAGATATTGAAGATGAGTGATCGCTTAGCTGAGGCGGGATTTGTAATGTGGAATGATAAGTCCGGGGATGTCATTGACGTTTGGCAGTGTTTGGCAGCTGTCGAGTCGGCGTTGGCGAGACTGAAGAAGGTCAGGAAGGTAAATAAAGTTGCCGCCAAGGCGTCTATTATAGTGAAAGAATTGTTGCGGCGGGCCAAGGTTCAAGTCCAAAAAGAGATGGTTAAGTACTCGCAGTTACCGGCTACAACCAATATTCTATTGCCTCAAGTGGGAAATATTCTTGATCGGGAAATGATACCAGGACAACAAGGCAGTACTATTTCCAACGGGGCGACTGCAACGATGATGGGCGATATTCTCGATAATTTCCCGTTCTTCCCGGGCTCTCAGGCGAGCAACCAGGAGAAAGTGGAACTGGAAAATATGATGGACATTGAAGAGCCGATTGACGAGTCAGTGCTGAAAATTTTGCAACGGTTCGATCTCGATGGTCTCACTCGAGGACTGCCTAATGGTATAGTGACGCAATCGAACAATGCTGGAAAGTGTGGCTAACATCTCGCTAGATATGATGCTTCCTGAGCTGCCGCCGTGGCTGAATCAGAAACAGCTTAATCAGAGCGACATGCAACCACTACCGGGGATTGCGCATCAGCCTCAGCGGGAGCCTGTAGATCACCAAATACTCGGTCAGTATGGGACTAGTACCAGGCCGATCGATAACAGCGAGCCGATGACGTTTGACTGGGTGGAGGAACTGGACTTATCTGTCGTGAGTGAGCAAACGGATGTTGGTATATTTTAAGGTGCTGGAGGATTATATGGGATGTTAGGGCTGGCTGTAATGAATTATGGCGTACGTTTAGTATCTGTTCTAGAGAGTGGCGCAAAGAGTGTTTAAGATAATTGGGCAATCGGACTCCAAATCGTTTACGTTTTGTGTCGAATACGGTTCTAGTTAAAAACTCCACTCATATTCTGACATAGGTAATAATACGAGGGATGGATTGTAGTACATAATAAAATAACCTAAACCGTGGCATTAATTTCATGACGATACAACAAAAACTTGTTCGATAGAGTTCCTCGATAAATGTATAATTCTAAATAACCCGAATAACACTCATCCCGGTCAACGACCCAACAGACAGAGCTGCCTGTCTAAATACTACGACCTTGATATACACAACGAGATTTAACTACTTTACAGACGCTTGATGATCTCTTCCGTGAAGTGTTTGGTGCCAGCAGTGCCCTTCAAGTCGCGCGTGATGTTCTCAGGGCCGGAGGCAATAGTCGTCAGGACGGCATTCTCGATCTTGTCGGCATAGTCATTGAGTTTCATATGACGGAGCATCATAACGGAGGAGAGCAAAAGAGCAGTGGGATTGGCAAGGCCCTTGCCAGCGATATCAGGAGCTGAACCGTGGACAGCCTCGAATATACTGACTTCGTCACCCATGTTGCCAGAAGGAGTGAGACCGAGACCACCGATCAGGCCGGAGCACATGTCGGACAAGATATCACCGTAGAGGTTGGGCATAACCATAACAACTGGCTTGTATGGCTCTGGGTCGGTGACAATTTTGAGGCATGTGTTATCGAGTAGCTCAGCGCCGAGTTCAATGTCGGGGTACTCCTTTGCGATTTCCTTTGCAGTGCTGAGGAAGAGACCGTCCGACATTTTCATGATAGTGGCCTTGTGGACGACAAGAACCTTGGGCTTGCCTGTGGCACGGGCATGCTGGAAAGCGTAGCGGATGACGCGCTCACTAGCCGGTCGGGTAATGAGCTTGATGCTCTGGACAACGCCATCGACGACAACGTGCTCGATACCGGAATACTCGCCCTCGGTGTTTTCACGAATGAGGACAGTGTCGACATTGTCGTACGGTGTCTTGTAGCCGACAACGGAACGGCATGGTCGCAAGTTTGCAAAGAGGTTAAATGTACGGCGGAGAGTCAAATTTAGCGAAACGTGACCTTTACCGATAGGGGTGGCGAGCGGGCCCTTGAGAGCGACAAGGTTTCGTTTGACGGAGTCAATCGCGGCATCCGGAATTGCAGTCTTTCCGTCCTTGAGAATAGGAGTGACGTCTACGGCCTCCCAGATGATCGGGACCTACGGATAGCCGGTCAGTCAACGAAACGCTGCCCGGATCAACTTGAGTTAAAGTGCATACCTTTGCAGCAGCGTATATGTCCTTGACAGCGGCAGAAATCTCAACACCAATACCTGCACGCAATTAGTCGTTTTCTACTAATACTCGACTTCAGTCTCTCACCATCGCCCTCAATCAATGTAACTGTGTATTTCCCCTGCAAAAAAAAAAATATTAACCCCTTTGACCATCCACAATTATCGGTGAAAAACATACATCTGCATTCTTCTTTCCCTTAAACTCAGCGACCTCGGTAGAAGCATATCGGCGGATAGTCTAGAAAGAATACAATCGTGAGCTACTGATCCAAATCGATGATTAATTGCATTGGTATAAGCAAATGCCAATGCCATTTCGTCTGAACTCATAAAGACTAGAGCAGAAGCGATTGAAACGAGCCCAATGGCCAGAAACCGGGAAGTGCCGGCAACTTCGGAATTTGAGACCCAAACAAGCTGCCGGCCCCAGAGCTCCATCCGAGATGGAGTGAGGACGTACCTGGATCGTGACTGAGCGGAGAGGACGAACGAAGGCGGTCGAGCGGGAGAGAGGACGAGCGAGTAACATTTTTCTAGTGAGCCGAGGGCAATTGTAGCTAATGGAATTGTCGAGGAGAATGGAGAGTCGATGCTGGATAAGATGGAAATTCCAACCTTGCGTCTACAATGCACCCGGGCGTAAAAAATTCGTTCCCACATGGCCAATCAGAGTTAGAGTCTTCTGACTAAGAACTTAGTCAGCTACCGTTTGATTCCTTCGGCATTCGGCTCAATGGCGGAGCCCGCTGTGTCATCCGGAACTAGTTTCGAATGGACTAGTTAATTTGTCCAATGCGCCACGAAAATAGTGCATCAGAAGTGGGTGACACTATGGTTGTCTCCACCGGAGAGCCGCACCCTCGGGAAGGCGGTCATGGATCATGCTACAGATTGCCGATACCGCGCCTGGATTTTGGCATTTGCGCTTTTGTTCTTGTCTGTGTTCAGTTTCAATTTCGTGTCTCTTTGTGATGTGCATTACTTATTGCTTTACGCTCCAGTTCACCTGATATATAGAGGGTCCTCACTCGTTTTGTTTAATAATATGCTCTAAACCAGGAAGGGGCCGATAAACTAATCGCTAACTATATTTCTTCCGCCATAATTACAAATTAGATCAATAAAATCAAATTAAATCCAAATTAAAGCAAAGCTCAAATTCAAAATTCAAATTGTTCAGCCGAGAGTCAGCCTCTTCCCGACCGTTTTGCTCCCACTTCTAGTAAGCCAATCTACAAACTACACTGTCCTTATACTTTACCATCTTTCTCAAGGGCCCAATCTTCCGATGACCCGTCCACATTTGGTGGGTGACCGTTTTCCCGCTCTTCTTGGCCGTCCTTTTCTACCTGGGATTCTGTTGCAGCGACTGCGGAGTCCTCTGCTTCGCCTTTATTTTTCTCGACACTCACCGGTGCGCCATTAGCAGACGACTTTTCTCCCTGTTCATCGCCAGGAGCTTCGCCTTCTTCGTTGGCAATAGCAGGTCCTTCTTCATCACCAGGTGCCGATGGAATGACAGCCTCGTCCGGTAAAACAGCATCGACCTCCGGGACTTCCTCCTTCTCCTCTATGGCAAACGGATCTGTGCTGTTGGAAAGAATACCATCCAAACCTTGACCGGTCCATCCTTTTCGTCCGATACCTTCGAACATCTCGACTTCAGCACGAACAATACCAGTCGCCTGCTTCAAAATGGTGGCCGAGATATCCTCGGTCATATCAAGCGATTTCTTGAAATACTCATACTTTAGTCTCTCTAGTCCGTCCACCTGGGAGGTCAAGTCCATCAACGCGTTCCTATAAAGCGCCAGGTTACGTTGTTTCTTCTTGCCCAATTTGACATGCTGCTTCTCGGTCTTGCGCAATTGCTTCGTTCGTGAAATAGTCTCCTTTTGAAATTTCTCTTCATGCTCTTTGGTCATGCTTGCATACACATCCACTTCAGCTCGCACTGGGTGCTCGAACCATTTCGTGAAGCTCTCGGATAGGATTTTGTGGTGGTTGGCGGCGAGATATTGCAGCCCAGCAGCGCCAGACAACCCATCCTCACTCTCACTTGCACCACGGCACTTTGCACATGCTTCGAGCGCAGTGCCAAATTGATTCTCCGCTTGAGCTACAGCTTCGAGCGCGATACGTAGAGACGAGGCGGCACTCAATAGTGCCTCATACGCGGCTATATTATTCTGGATATCGTCCTTTGTGACAATGATTTTAGGAAGCTGAGGCGGTGCCGGGAAAGTTATCGAAGCCAGCGTTGGTGGAAACTTGGCTGTGCTCACAGTGCCGACTGGTGATAGGCCACCAGGTGCTGCTCCCGCCTCGGTCGCGACGTCGGTTGCGCCCTCGGCCGCGATCTCCTCTGTCGCGGTCGGCGAGACTGGTGCGTCTATCGCTGTGGTCGCCATTGCTAATCAATCTAGACACTGGATGATGTCGGCAGCTTGGGAGGCAGCGAAGTCGATGAGAGAGGCAGGAAAGAGATGAGTCGAGGACTTGGCCCCCGAGTGTTCCTGAGGGACCTGCGAGCCCAATCAGCGTAAAAGAACCCTAATATCACTCTGGATAGCCACTATCAATTTTGGGTTAGGGCCGCCAATGCCTGATGACGCCACCATGACTCTGAAAAAGGCCGGGTAAGGCATTACTGCATAAATAATACATAATATACACAAGCTATCTTACAGGTCGCAACTATATCCTACTATCATGATGGCTTTATCTTCCACAGTTATGACGCCTATTACGATACAGGCTCCAACCATCGAGACACCATACTTAAAGGCACGCTCAAATAATAGAGAGCGAATGAGCAAGAACAGTTTGGCCTGCCCATGTGGCCATTCGCATAGACTCACGTGCATCGTCCGATCAGGAACAGCGTGACACTGCTGGCCAGGTTAACCTTCGTCACCGTCACCGTCGTCGAGGACCTCGTCATCGTCGTCATCCTCATCGAAGATTTCATATTCGTCCCCATCAACAAACGTATGACCTGAACATGTTAGCATTTGGGTGACAGCAACGGCAGCGAAGGCAAACAAACCTCCTTCTCCTTCATCCTGCTGTAATATTCCTAAAAGCTCGCGTAGTTTCTGACCACCATCCTGACTAACTGCTGCCACTGCATGTAAAACCGCCTTCTCATTTGAGTCGCCGCGCTTCTCTTGTTTTGTCCTTTCCCGATCATCCTCTTCGCCTGAAGCTGCCGATTGTTCCGCCGCGGCAGCTGCAGCCGCAACCGCCTCGTCATCACTCGCCTCCTCCAATATCTTAGCAACGTCCATTTGCTTAATACCTTGACCATTCCATAATGCCATGAGCTTGAGTCTAATAATCCTTCGAATTTTGGACATTGCAGTTGCCTTGTACCATCCATCTTTTTCATCCGGCTCGTCTCTCAAACCGCCGTGCTCCACCAAGTCTGCCAGTACGGGATCTGTAATATCGCAGAGCTGAAAACTTCTGCCAGCCGGTAAATGAATGCCATCAAAAATGTGCGTCGGCATATTCGTATCAGGTTTTCGGTCCTCCACGTCTTCTTCATCCTTAAGTGGAACACTCTTAACTGGCTTCTTAGGTTCCATCTCATCCCGCGGCGAAATCCTGAAATATTCGGTCTGATATTTCGCGTAGGCTTTGTCCTTTCGTGGATCAATTCCATATTTTGTATACGTTGCCCTCCAGGGCCCACTTTTCCACGTAAATGCAACATACGGCAGCGCGAATTTGACATGAGAGGCCCACATGCGACGCAGTTCCTCGTCTAGAGCTTCTTCCTCCAGCGCTCGTCTCGTCCAGATTGGTCGCTCCTCAAATTTGGTCCGCAATAAATCAATAATTTCCAACAAGCGCGGATTCGCCGCCGTAGCTTTCGCTACTGGCAAGTTTCTGGTCGCGTAGGACTCATCGGGAACAGCCGCATCGGTCCATCGCACTACTTTGCTGAATAATCTCTGGACGATCGACTTGTTAACAAGTCGCGTCGTACCTGAATCATCGGTCACAGCATGAACTGCCGGATTCTGACGGTAGGAATAGTCGAATGGGACAGTAATGCGGGAGAACCGTGGAGGAGGTGGCATGTCGAAATCAGTTGCTCTTGGCTGAGAGTCTGGGAATGCGATCTGCGAAATTGCGTCCACTGATGGTTCAGAGTCGTTAACTTTTCAATAATTACATTTTGAAACTTACAGTCTCCGGAGTATAATGACGACCTGATTTTGGAGACGAAAGGTGAATTGAGAGTGTTATACTGATAATCAGCCAGTTCTAACCAATCAGCGTTGTTCTGCACTACAAACTCATTGTACGTAGGCAAACCTCTAAATCTGACAAAGCAGTTTACAACCGCACATGGTGATGCTGTGTATGAGTTGCGATGCGCTGCCAAAGTCCTTCGAAGATTACCGTCATGCTGTGCCAGGAGGGACTTCTTGACCTTGACTTTAAGAACGATTGAATGACCGGAAGTTGTTGATCTCGATACAATCGGATGCGAGAACCGGTCTTCGGGAGATAATGTTAGCTCAATTGGAGTTTGACCGGCCGAATTAATTGTCTGCATCGAATCATATTAGCAACGCAACGCCATGAAATTCATGCTGATGGCTAACCTTGAGCAACGCGTCCTTCCCACCGAGCGTCAGAATGGCTCTGTCGACGTCACGTACTGCGCCAGGGTGCTCTACGCAGGTGATACGTGGGACGATGTCCAGCGACATTATATATGTCTATTGACCGTTTGTCACATTTGCCCAAGACCCGTAAATTGTGGTTGAATAAAATAATGAATGCCATTAACTATTGTTAGGCCTCGCGTTCCCTGGTCACGGAAATTCGAATTCGATGACACGTGGGGCACATCGTCACGACGCAAATCACAGACACTCCCCTCATTTCGACTCAACATATATTCCCAAACACAGTCCATCCGCATTTGTCATTTGGCAGCGGCGTCATCCTTTCGTTTCGAGTTCGATCTAATACTGCAAGACGATAGCGCAGGACCGTTTGGTGTCCTCGCCATGAAGGGCTTTAAGCAGCGTGTCGTAAGTCTCCATTGCTTTAAATCAGGGTTGTCGTCTTGCGATTACGAGCTGATGGTTGATCTGTTTAGTTATCTCGCTCGAGAAGTGCACACGATCAGTCGCCGCCAGCTGGATCGTCTGGATCGTCCGCGACGTCTGTACAATCTAGCCAGTCAGGGCAATCGGGGAAGTCGACCAATGCACCGACAGGCAATTCTGGATCAACATCACGAAGTAGCAGGAAGGATTCGTCGGCAAAGGAACAGTCGTCACGGACGAACTCAGATTCATCTCGCGGCTCATCGGGCCAAAGCAAATCAGGGCCGCCGTCTGCGCCATCTATTGTGATTGGTACACCTCCGCCAGCCCCAACGACAACGTCTGTGCAGCCTCTACAGCCGTCTCCGACTTCGCCAGCAACGTACCAAGGATCACCAGGAAGTGCAAATCCACAGACAGCAACTGTCGGTAATGCAGTCAATGGCCTGTCAGCAGTAGTGCGTGAAGTTTTTTGGAGGAGGTTTGGAAATGATGGCTAACCAAAGTAAGATGCACGTCCCACCGCCGGGTGCAACAGAGACAATGCCCGGTGACCTGACGGCCCCACGACATGGCCAGCGATCACCGACATTTGACAGACTAAAGACCGGCATCCCGGATGAGATCGGGTCGCCGACTCGTCGACACCACTCGTCGCGTTTCGAAGTTTCAGCAAAGCGCGAATTAGAGAAACTGCCCGGATTCCACGAGGTACCGGCAACGAATCGGCAGGATCTGTTTTTTAAGAAGATTGAACAGTGCAACGTAATTTTTGATTTCGGTGACCCTTCGTCGGATATGAAATCGAAGGAAATCAAGCGAGTCGCGTTGCACGAGCTGCTTGATTTTGTGTCCACGACGCGATTCACGTACACAGAACAGATGTATGCTAGCGTTGTGGATATGTTTGCTCGGAATTTGTTTCGACCGATTCCACCACCGGTGAATCCGGTGGGCGATATCTATGATCCCGATGAAGACGAACCAGTACTGGAGATTGCGTGGCCACATATGCAGGTTGTGTACGAGTTTTTCCTCAAGTTCGTGGAGTCGCCGGATTTTCAGCACAGTGTGGCGAAGGCATATATCGATCATCACTTTGTACAACAACTACTCGAATTGTTTGACACCGAAGACCCCAGGGAGCGAGACTATTTAAAAACGACTCTGCACCGAATATACGGAAAATTTCTCAATCTGCGGTCATTCATCCGACGATGTATCAATAATGTTTTCTTCCAGTTTATATACGAGACAGGTCGATTCAATGGCGTGGCTGAGTTGCTGGAGATTTTGGGTAGTATCATCAACGGATTTGCCCTGCCGCTGAAGGACGAACACAAGATTTTTCTTACTCGCGTACTGATTCCGTTACACAAGGCTAAGTCGTTGAGCTTATACCATCCTCAGCTGGCGTACTGTATTGTACAATTTATAGAGAAGGACCCGAGCTTGACAGAAGAAGTTGTCCTTGGACTTCTACATTACTGGCCGAAAGTGAATAGCCCAAAGGAGGTCATGTTTTTGAACGAGATTGAAGATATTTTTGAGATACTGGAATCACCAGAGTTCCTTAAGATCCAGGTTCCTCTGTTTCAGCAGCTCGCAAAATGCGTGTCGAGTCAACATTTCCAGGTGGCGGAACGGGCGCTGTATTTATGGAACAACGAGTACTTTGTGGCCCTGATGAGTGAGAATGTGGAGACAATTCTTCCAATCATGTTTTCCGCCTTGTATCGGAATGCACGCGGCCATTGGAACCGGACGATACATACGATGGTGTGCAATGCTGTGAAGATGTTTATGGAGCTGAACCCGACCCTATTTGAAGAATGCGCGGCTCTGTACCGGGAGACAGAGGAGCATGCGGACGCCAAAGAAGAGCACCGACAGCTATTGTGGAAACAGGTTGAGGAAAGTGCAAAGCGCAATGCTACCGACACTATGGTGCAATGATACGCATATTTTGATTCGATTTTGTGGGTTCACTATGAGAATTGTTGATACATTCTGCGTGCATTGCATTTCGGTCATCTTGCAATAAAGATAAGGCGGGTTGTTTTTGCGATACGGTTTGGGATTGTTTTTTCTCTATGAGAATAATGTTCAGTGTCTATTAGAGAGCATAAAAGTGATTTTGAACGCCGCTCGTTGGGCACAGGTAGATCAATTTACGAACCAGTAATCTATAGTGCGCATAATATATTTATATATAGGCTTAACTTTATCAATTTACATATTGCTTTAATTCATGTGTCAGAATATAACTGTCTCTCACGAGAGAATCTGGCGAGGCCCGGAAACCAAAATACTTGTGGCTGGGGTGTCCTTGTGTGGCTCGGGCCATTCTGTCAGAAGATTTTCAATGTGAGCCGCAATTTCCGACTAAAAATCTCAACGTCCATACTAAGATGCCAGATTTGTTACCAAGTTGATATCTTTGTTGCTAAATTTTAGGTCGAACCATCGTATTTGCCCTTCCATCACGAACCTCCACCGAACGTTCATGCGACAGCCCTTAAGACTACTAGACACCATTACAACGACTGCAGGCTCCCATCCAGACGTCAGTACAGCAGCAGCAAATGCCACTGTCGCCTGCTACGACGGGCCATGCCTGGGCCGGGCAGTCGCTGCCTGTTCCGCAACCGCCGCAGCCGCAGCAACAGGCCCCGCAAGGTGCGCATCGGCAACTTCTACAGGCTGGAACGTCGGGCCCACTCCAGCAGTCTCTTCCAGCGTCCTCTACTCCTCGAAGGCTGGACCAACAGGAATCACCACCAATGGTGAGCGTTAGTCAGCCGCATTCACAGCAACAGTCTTTTCCACAGCAGGCGGCGTATCCTGTCCTTGCGCCGCTATCCCATCAGATCCCATCCATTCTCCCGCTCTCTTCTTCCTATCCCGGAATTCCTGTGCCTGCGCCGGCAATAATTAGCGCTGGACCATTGCCACAGCAGACTGGCGCTCTGCCAACAGTCGGCTCCGGCATTCAAGGCCCAACCCAGGCACTACTCGGTCTCCAGCCAGCACAAAAGTCGCGACCATGTGACTCTTGTCGTCGACGAAAATCGCGGTGTTTTATACCTGCAAACGACGACTCGTGCGTGCTATGTCGATTCCGCAAACAAGAGTGCACATTTTTAGAAGGGCCGAAGCCGCGGCGCAAGAGAGACGCACCAAGTGCGTCTGATGGACAAAGCGCGCCGGCCAAAGTCACCAAGTAGGTTGCAAAGTTTCTGCGCCTTTGTGTAAATGTCTATATACATCTATATTAATTTCGATACTAGGGTCGATGAATCCCCGCCAGCCACATTCATATCCCCACCAGAAAGCAATATCACTCCTGGATCGTCAATTCATTCGCAAGTGCCAATCCGCGAAACTCTCCCGATCGAAGACTACAGTACGATCCGTGGTCACTCCCTTCTCAAAAAGACGCTTGGGTTGCAGAATCCCCGGTGGTCGACCTATGTTGGCTCGTCTTCCACGCTTGACTACGGCTTTCTCGACCTGCTGCCGTTTGATCGCCGCGACGAAGCCGAGTTAGCAATCGGTGTCAGCCTGCGTAAGGCGGCTCCTGACGCCATGTTTATTATGGAATACGATCGGTCTATCGATGGGTACGAGGAGATGCTGCAGACGGTTGACGATATTGAACGCATCGTTGCACCACACGGCCAAGCGCTGATTGATTTGTACTTCCGGATTGTCCATCCGTCCTTCCCAGTCCTACACAAGAAGGTATTTTTGGAGAAGTACTCGCGTACTCACAGAGAATTTGCTCCACCGCTACTCGCCGCTGTGTACTCATTAGCCCTAAACTGGTGGTCGTACGATCCAGAGCTGGCGCCGCTGCCAAAGCCGGATGTAGAGAAGCTCGACAAATTGGCACACAAGACATTTTCAGACGTCATCATGCGGCCAAAGCTGTCAACTGTCCAGGCCGGGTTACTGCTTCTCCAACGACGGCACGATAGCGCGGGCGACTGGCCGTTGTGTTCTCATGTTGTCGCTCTGGCAGAAGAGCTCGGGCTCGGACTCGAATGTGAAAAGTGGAAGATTCCAAAGTGGGAGCGTGGTTTACGGCGGAGACTGGCATGGGCCGTCTGGTTACAAGACAAATGGCATGCATTAACTCAGTCGCGGCCGTCGCATATAGATAAGAGGAATTGGCTTGTCAAGCATGTCACGTCAGATGATTTCCCCGAGACAGCGGCCGACGAATCAAACGAAGATGGATCGGCTGAGGTAGAAAATGGACGCAGGCTATTCCAGGAGATGATCTCGTTGTCTGAAGTCGTACATGAAGTGCTCTCAACCTTGTTCACAGTTTCGGCTGAACGCGAATTGCGCGACGTTGAGAGCATACTGGAGAAAGCGAAGCCGATTCAGATGAAGCTCAAGGACTGGTACCAAAGCCTACCTGATAGTCTACGAATGAATACACAACCCAAAACTCGCAAGCTATCTTCGAACGGCTCGCTGCACTTGGCTTATTTTGCGACAGAAATCACCCTCCATCGGCGCATTATTCACGCGCTTACACCATCGACTCCAAAAGAGATTGTGGAAGTGTGTAGGTCTGCTGCCCGGGTTCGTCTGCTTGCTGCCATGGACTTTGTGACGAGCTTAAAGCCAGAGCATATTCAGGCATTTTGGTATTCAGGATCGGCGACAAACTTTGCGTTGGTCGGAACGTTCGCTGCATTATTATTAGCGACAGCGACTCAAGATGAGGAGCGCAAGCTTTTCAAAACGTGTTTGGATGAATACCGGTGGAGCTTGCGAGTGTCGTCTCCCGGTTTCGAGCACATGTCCCAAGCACTGCGCAAGCTCGACTTGGCTATTTCGAGGATTCCAATATTCGAAATTGATAGACGGCCGGCAAAGACACGGGAGGATGGCGAATATGATGGGAAAGAAGATGAGAATGATGACGAAGAGGAGGACGAGTCTGGGCAGCAGGCGCAGCAACATGGCGATACCGAGTCCCATGGTCAATATGAGGAGGACGATGAGCTGTACGATCTTGGTGCAATGCGGTATTGGAACGAGACAGGTATGAACATGGCCAACGACATGGTGTTTTTGATGGGACAAGGTGACGTGGACGGAAATGCTAAATGTCCGCCACAGATGGCTTCTGGTGGTGAATTGCGAGCTTTGTCGGCGAGCGGGAGCGCACGGTCGTCGCCTGAACAACAAATTCACCATCCAGTCGAAAGACAGATTGCCTCGTCACAAGTACAAGGACCGCAACAACAATCGCAGTCACAACAAGAGTGGGTGTATTTGTCATCATACAACACCAACGTCCAAGGATCAAATGAGGACTGGCCGCCACGATGGCAGGACGGAGATAACAAGGCCACGACAGACGAGATGATGTAGCGTGCTATTTTTGGTTTCATGTAACAACTGGTTGGTTTGATATTTACTTTCGGCTTTGGTGTTGGGATACATGTTATTTTTCACCATTTGTTTCGGATAAATACGGTGTTGATTCGGTTCATTGTCATATATATATATGTGTTAGATTTATTGATACGCTGTTGCTTTTGGCACGTTCTTCCATCATGACGGAGAATCCTCTCCGGCGTCGGCCGCGTCGCCTTATTCGGTGTGGCGAGAGTGGTGGAATCGCATATTCTCACCGTTAAATGTTGATGTTCCACGTATTAGTACTGGGCAGGTTGGGAGGGGAGCTAGACTTTATATTATTATTTGTCGGTGCCCTCAATTCTATCTGTCCACACGGCAAGTTCAGGTTTATTGGATCGCTTATGCAAGACGCGTATGCTCTGACGCTCTGATGACGAGTCAATTGGTTTCGTGGAATAATCGTGGTGGTTACTTAAACTGGCTGATCAATTAAAAGACTACATCTGACTCGTGCCTGTTGTCATCTTAACCGGAACTCTGCCAGAATTTGTCCCAGAGGCCGTCAGCTTCGCGCCTTGAGACAGTGGCGAGTATGCTTACCAACTCGGTGGTGTCGCGTCTATAGAAAGAGTTGACGCTTATGACCTTACCTTGCAATTTTAGACCGACGTATTGTCGCATTTTGCTTTTACAAGACTATCCTGGGAATGGCATCATAACTTGATATAAGTAATAGTTAAGTTAAGGTACTCTGACCGCAAAATTTAACTACATAAATTATAAGAGAAGACCTGCAAAGAGCGCCAACCACGATGTCTGTCAGCACGGACAATCAGATGATGCCCCTCTTTGTGGCGTCATATATTTATTTACTACTTTGAAATATACGAGGATGACCAATTCTCACTCAGACTAGTTAACTTATTAGTTACTTACATATTTTTATAACTTATTACTTGCCCAAATATTACTCAACAAACTCCTGCCTAGATACAGCTTGCCTTTCGGCATCGTTCTTAAAATATATGCTGCATCCAAAAATTAGTCACACGTCTTGTTTTGGCTTAGCTTCCTTTAGGCTCATTCCGTTTAAACGTTAACAATGTCAGCATTGCCAATTGTGTACTTGCGAGTGGCAGCAGCCGCACGTATTGTAAACGATGTAATCCGGGTAAATCGCAGCAATTAACTATGGGATGATTGTTAGTTTTAAGCTTTCGAGGCCCCCATTATAACAATATTACAATCTTATTATCAGCTTCAATGTTCGGATACGGAAGCTGACATCCCGATGCTCGGACCACGGAAGCTGACAACGCCGTCGGCCGCGAAAACTGGTTACAATGAAATGACAATGGAGAGGCCACCTATTATATATTCCTTAGCATTTCTCAATAGCATCAAAGTAAAAAATAATACTCCTTGTCGTGTGTGCAATCTGGCTGGAACTTGACGGGTCCAGGTTCGCCATCGTTCAGCTGCCAGACTAAAAAATTATAGATCGGAAGAATGCCACTCAAATTGTTCTCAAGCAAAAAAAAGGAGGGAGACGCGACCACAGGTGCTGCAGAGTCCAGTCCAATAACATCACTGGCAACCTTGGAAACTGATGAAAAGCGACCCGATGGACCGGAGGCCGTCGGATCGAGTGCAGATGTGAATTCAGCAGAAGATGTCGAAAAGCCGCAGGAGTCAGATACAAAGAATGAGAACGGTGAAGAATACCCAACCGGACTTACGCTGCTGATTGTCGTCATTGGATTGTGTCTGGCAATCTTACTGGTTGCCTTGGTAAGTTCTAGAACTCCCCAGCTCTAATTATCCAACTTCAATTTGCTTAATTATGTTCCAGGATAATACGATTATCGCAACTGCCATTCCCAAAATCACCGATTACTTTGGAGCGTTAAATGATGTTGGTTGGTACGGTTCAGCGTATCTTTTGACCACATGTGCATTCCAGCTTATTTTCGGTAAATTTTACACATTCCTCCCTGTCAAATGGGTGTTCCTCACAACTATCGTGATATTTGAGATCGGCTCTACCGTATGTGGCGCAGCTCCAACTTCGAACGCATTAATTGTCGGCAGAGCTGTTGCAGGTTTGGGATCTGCTGGTATTTTCTCCGGTGGACTCGTCATCATTGCTTATTCAGTTCCGTTGGAGAAACGTCCGATTTGTAAGTGACGACGCGCGACTTAGTCATTGGTATTCCATTTTGGTCCAGGAAGCTAACTCGACTCAGACAACGGTTTATTCGGATCTATGTATGGTATTGCCTCCGTTGCAGGACCTTTAATGGGAGGTGCTTTGACGGATCATGTCTCTTGGCGATGGTGTTTCTACATCAATTTGCCCTTTGGAGCGGTTACCATTGCAGCGATTCTATTCTTCCTGAAGCCACCAAAACAGACCATTTATGCTGCTGCTTCCTGGAAAGAGAGAGCGAACCAGCTTGATATTTTGGGAACAGCAATTTTTATTCCTGCCGTTGTTTGCCTCCTTCTTGCTCTACAATGGGGCGGAACAACCTACGCCTGGAAGGATGGCCGCATAATTGCTCTCTTTGTTCTATTCGCTGTCCTAATCGTCATTTTCTTAGGGGTTCAGGTTTGGAAAGGTGACTATGCTACTGTTCCCCCACGAATTTTGAAACAACGCAGCATGTCGTTTGGATTTTTCTTCGCCTTCGTTCTAGGCGCATCTTTCTTCGTCATGGTTTACTTCGTTCCGATCTGGTTCCAGGCCATCAAAGGGGTTTCTGCCACTCAATCTGGTATTATGAGTATTCCGTTGGTTTTGTCGCTCGTCGTACTTTCTCTGGTTTGTGGTGGAACAGTTACTGCAATCGGCCACTATGTGCCGATGTTATTCCTGGCCTCCATCCTATCTTCAATTGGTGCCGGCCTGTTGACGACGTTCACTGTGAACACTGCTCACCCTCAATGGATTGGGTACCAGGTCATCTACGGTGCTGGCATAGGCGCTGGCATGCAGATGCCTCTTCTTGCCGCTCAGGTCGTTCTCAAATTGGATGATGTTCCAGTTGGCACTGCCTTGATCGTATTCGCCCAGACCCTAGGAGGAGCGTTGTTCGTCTCTGTTGCCCAAAATGTGTTCAGCAATCGCTTAGTCTCGGGTGTGATCCAGGCGGCCCCTGGCCTGGATCCCAATGTGGTGATTAATGCTGGTGCTACAAATATTAGGACCATGATCCCTGCACAGTATGTGGCCGGTGTCCAGGTTGCGTATAACAGAGCCTTGACGGAGACTTGGTATGTCGCAGTTGCCATGTCGTGCCTGTCCATAATAGGGGCGGTAGGGATGGAATGGAAGAGCGTTAAGGGCCAGAAGCTCGAGGCTGTGGCAGCCTAAGGATGCGATTGCTTGTAAGAATATCAACTTTGTATTTGGGAGTTTTTTTTTTAATTAATTTGTTCAATGCATTTACTCCTCTCTTCTTGATCCATGAATGCCACATTTCTAAGTATTATTATCGGGGTTGGAAATGCTGTAATGGGGTTAAATCAGAAGTTTGGAATGATAGAACCCAAAGTATGTATATTAAGACATCAACTTAGCTAGCAGACCGTGTACAGGTGGATAGAATGGCCCAAATAATAAATTCGCATAAGACGTAAGACCAAGGGACCTTAGTACAATGAGTTGCCAACCAAATCTTCAGGGTTCAGGGTTTCAGGGAGATTGAACGTTTAAATCGGAAGAGAATTTAAAAAAAAGAATAGAAAAACGGCCTTCAGTGCAATAAGCTTGAGCAATTCTCGCAGAACGCGATTATCGACGGACATATACCGCGTTGCGAACGAAAATTGCGGTCAGAGCTGAGAAAGCGCGATTTGGGCCAGAAGTGCTAAGATATTGTTTTGGCAGAGCACGAGCGAGTCTCTGATATGGTTGAAGCGCGCGGTCGATCAGGCAGACGCCGAGAATCCGCATGCGTTGTATGAATTAGCACGTCTATACGAGACCGCAGA